>OX411743.1:26088669-26225633 GCA_948252205.1 Orthosia incerta | reverse complement strand
CTGCTGTAGCATTACATTTTTTTTTTATTGCCCCTAACTAGAAATTTATTTTCTGTATCGTGGGTGCGTTTACAAACATATAAACTCACATACACAAACACCCAGAGCCGGAACAACTATCTGTAGGTCATACAAATATTTGTTCCGTGCGGGAATCGAGCGCAGCAGCCAATCGCTCAACCACTGCGCCAACCGTGCGCCCATTTAATTCTACTATCTAAACGTAATTCACGGTATTAAAATTAAACATAAAAAAAAGAAAAGGGATACAAACTAAGAGTTAAGGACTAAGTATAGTAAAGGATAAAAAAAATAAGGGCCGGTACGACGTAGGATGCTCAGGGTAGGCGGAGTCAGGATCAGGCAGACGGACAAGTAGGCAGATAGACAGGTAGGTAAGAAAGCAGGCAGCAAGGAGTGTGGAGGAGCCGGGCTGTGGCATCTCGCCCCGATCAGCGAACCGACGCGGAATGCTCGTGGTAGGTAAGGTCGGACAAATGAAACCCAGTCTTACACACCCAATGGGGTACTTGAAATTAAATGACGTTAGATCAAATACATTTTTTAACACTCCGACAAAGCCAGTACCTATATTTGAGCCATAGCCCTTTTCATAAAATAGTTGCAGGGGACCTTGAAAGGTCTGCTAGTTGCAGGCAGCAAGGAGTCTTTGAAAACATTAGTTTTAACACATTTTTTTCTAAGGCTAAAATAATAATTCGGTTACCTAATGCGGTAGTTTTTGCAATAAACGAACTAACTACAGTGGTTAGTTTTTTTTATTTTATGTTCGACTAGGTGAGTTCTATCAGGGTTAAAAGATAAAATGACAAAATTTCATCGACTTTTAATTAAATCACGATTTGAAGATACATTTTCGATTTGGCTACTTTTATGCCATCCTTCGCTATTGGATGTCTATGACACCTTCATCCACCTCTCGACGGGCCGATTTACGAATTAATTTATTTGTATTTATGAACGTGTCAAACCCTGTTGAGTTTTTTTTTACAAGGATTCAGGCTAAATTAGAGTTTGACAAATTTTCAACTACACATTCATTATTCTGAAATCCAACACTTACCGATAACACCCGATAACCTCGGTAGATCTATATGTTTACGATTTTTACTAACGACCAAATACTCTTTGTTCAAGACCTCCTGGATACAGAACAGTCCTCGTTCCTGGGTTTCTCTCACGAATGTCACTTGAGCTCTAGCACCCTGGAGCTGGTGGAACAGCTGTCTGCGGCGGTCTACGGGAAAGAAATGGGGGACCTGGCGCGTGTGACGGTATTTCGATAACTATGATACACCCTTCGTTGGCGAGCAGAAATCCAGTGCAAATTAATTGTTAACTATTTTTATTTATTAAATTGGTTTTTAGTTGTTGTGTTGTTTATTTGGCCCACTTTAGCTTACCTGCTCTCTCACATAGAAAAGAGGCCCACAGACCTTCTCGTTTCCAAGGCTTGGTCACAACTCAGCCTTGGGAACGCAATAGGTTGATAATGCTCATGCTATGATATTAAGCTTTTATCGAAGTTTGCGGAATAGGGTATAGGTATACCCTATTCCGCAACCTCCATTGAAAAGAGAGAATCCTCCGACCAGAATAATGCCCGACGCCGTGACGGTTGTTGCCGGAAATCGCGTCAAAAACTGAATTTGCGATGCAGGATTTTGTGATTTAGTTCGTTTGTGGCGTCATAGAAGTCGCTACACTTTGTTTACTTCTAAGTAATCCTATCTTTTATTACGTCTCTTTAAAACGTCTCTCTAAACAATTTTCTTCACTTATCATTCTGAAGGCGATCTCAAATCCGTTATTACTGATTGCTAATATCCGTAGCAGCCTGCAGTCTTGTTTTGTGCCCGCATAATGGGTAATCGGATAATTCCGATTAAGTAGGTATAAGGGACTGGGATGACCAGTTACGTTTATGTGCCCATGTTTATGGTCATCAGCCAGCCCGTTGAAAGAAAGAAAATACTTGTTTACTCCTATTAGCTTATACTACCTACCTTATGTCTACTGTCTACCCCTACCTATTTATCTAATGTCTTCTACAAAGATTATGTCTTCTAGTTAGGTAGGCCTTAGGTACCGTAGATACTGTAAATACATTTAAACGTTGCAAATAATTTGTTTAGATAACTAACAATTAGATAGACAGGTAAATATACCATTGCAATTCAGACTCTCATTTGCCAATTAACTCAAACACCCAGAGAGATCTAAACCACACAAACCAACACCGTACAAAGTATCAAACAGCAACAAATCAAATAATGACGACCACTCAACCAGAGAACCATACCCCATTTATATCTCCTACAAGATATAATTTATTTTATACTGGTAACTTTCCGTAGTACATTCACTGTTTACTGTAGAGGTTTTATCCAACCGCGTCGAGGGACGTCTGAACAAAATTGGATTGTCACTTGCCGACGCCGACGGCCACCTGCACTTCCTGAATACTGACTGTACGAGACAGCGAGCCTTTTATGACGAGATATTTTATTTAGATATGGATTACTGGTCCGCAGGGATGAGGAGTCTTGGATGGGGTTAATATGGAATTGTTGTACAGCAGTAAGTACCTGAGGGTCTAAAATAATGGAGCTTTGTTTAGCTATATTTTCTGTAAATGCCAAGTAAGTACCTAATTATTAGACTGCCTCGTTGTTCTTGTACCTAGTGGCAGGCATAACTGCTGCGTGGGAGGTTCAGGGTTCTATTCCCAGGTAGAGCAAGGTGTTATTGAGTTTTCTCTTGGTAATTTATCAGTAGAAAATCTGCAGTTTAATTGCGTAAGCAAATTCGGCAAGGCGAAGGATCTCATCCCATCAATTGACCAATCACGTGCGAGAAGAAAGACGCGATGTCGACCGTCTATGTGATTGTTCGACAGATGGAGTTAAATCCTTCACCTTGCCGATTTCACCTACGCAATTAAACTGCAGATTTCCTACTGAAATTTATTTGGTATAAGTAGATACCTACTACTACACTATAAACTAGTTTTAAGTAATGCTGATGCTTATCTATAAACTCCAGATAAACATGAAAATCTATCTAGCTGTACATAATTGCAAAACATCACGTCTCATTACGAACGAAAAATTCTCTATTTATGAGCGACGTCATAATGATGACGCGACGAATTCTATTACACAAAGTACCCGAAGGCATAGACTATAAATCTTCTCTAATGATCCAATGATTTCTGATTGTTCAGTGTTTCAAGATATTTCCGCTTTTCTCCCAAATTTCGTGCGGTAACGTCGTGAAAGACACTACCATCTTTTACGTTGACATCAAGTAAATGAGTTTTAACCTTCCCTGAGTTTAGGGGTTAATGTTAATAAATTGAATCTTACTGTCATGATCCAACATAGGTAGGTATACCTATGTAGATTATTTTATTTTATTACATTTAAGAAGGCTTACAGTCTAATTACAAATAATAATAGGTAACTACAACATATTATCATGTTGCTAATAACAAGCCTCCACAGATATAAGATAGAAACCAATAAATATCCATAGATAGGTACCAATAAATATCTTATATTAAAAACAAAAACAGCATGTTGGTCTCGTGTTTTCGAATGTTCGGAAACTTATTAACAGTGTGGCCGTGTGGGCAAGAGTTACGCGTCTAAGGTACCTATACCTAAATATTTTTATCAATCTTTATTGTTTTCAAGTCTCAAGTGAATGGAATACTTCGAGGCACACGTGTGTCTTCGACGACTGCATCATTCGCTTATCAAGAGTGGTATACTATTCGTCAAACGTGAGCTTATCAATAAATATCAATTCAACAGCAGTTAACTGCTCGGCATAGGCCCCTCTCAAGCTGCACCACATCACCGCGTACCTAAGTGAGTTCAGCAGGGCAAAGGGAACAACTTCATGAAAGAGTATACACACTTCACTTTTTGGTTTCGGTATTGCGTAAATAATTTAGAAATGGTATAACATCCACCCATGCATAACACTCTATGAGTTGAATTCACATGTCCTATCCCCTTTCATGTGTATAACGCAATAGGAAAGTCATTATGTTAAAGGTGTCGTCATACTTACCTATACGTGTTTTTGCCGAATTCACTTACGCTATTAGGCTACCCTATGAGGCTACAAGTCCTTCACATCCAGCATCTAGTCTGCCCCAGTAAGCTTCTTGAGAAGTCATAATTTAATTTTAAAATTCATCCAATGTTCTTCAGGTCACCTGAGCCATTACAATATTGGTAAGAAACTAACCCATTTTGAACACTACTACTAAATTTGATCGACATTGAATACTTCTCTTAAGGACATTCTTTCAATGCGGCTCACGTAGACTCTGCGGCCAGATGTGCATAGGTGGAGCGGCCAGTCGTACCCTAGTAGTGTACGATTGCTGCGAGCTATATTCATTGAAATGTATTTGCAACTAAATCACGAGGGAATGTAGCAAAGTTTCTCACCATTTCAAACCTTTAATAGTTTGCAGCTACCTAGGTTCCTTAATGTCAGTGGTAGCTGGTGGTATGTGTCATTCACAAGACAAATAAAATTAATTAGTCTTCCAGTCAATACTAATTCGCTAATTAAAACAAATAGATTATCGGTCCACCTAGTGGACGGCCTTCCAACGCATCGTCTTCCGGTTCTCAGTCGTCATTCCTGATTAAGGTTGCCGGAATGCACTGGATGCGAGAAGCACGGCATCGGTCAAGTGGCGACGCCTGGGGGAGGCCTATGTCTATGAAATTAACGCAGATAGGTACTATTAAAATTTATTAAGATTTTCAGATGGCCCAGTTTTTAACTTCCAACCTGCACACTTTTTGGCACAAAAAAACAAACACGACTTAAAGTAGGTATGGAATAGAATCGAACTTCATACTCTAACTAAAACAACGGACGGCACACCACTCATGTAGGATTGCTAACGCTGTATCATATTTTCTCAATATTGAGGTAAGATGAGCTCTTCATGCCTAAAGAGCGTACTTAATAGGACCTGGGGCAGCGGCCTGACCGCAGCAAACGAATACTATCATTTTAAATCGAAACAATTGCATTTTGTGTACTATAGAGTCACAAACCTGTCTTGACTTCCAGGATCTGGATATCTTCAGCTAACAAATCACGTCCTAAACCCGCTACAGTACAAATAAAACAGTACATTAACACGCTAAAATCTCTCTAGATCTGAGCATATTTTGTCAAAGTTTGCCCACTGAATTATTAACTACCGACCACGCTTAGTATTCTGTGCCGTCCCACATAACGTATGTCGGTCTCTGTCTGTATTTGTACACTTCTGGTCCTCTGGCTTAGGATCCTTAAGTAGTCCGTTTGACATAAATAAGCCTTTAAATAGATTAGCAAAGTTCTTAGTGTAGCGAGTTGGAGGCGGTGACTAAGCCACGAGCTATGTATGGTAATACTGTTTAGAGAAGGTTTAGATTGCCCGGCGTGCTAAGTATATACCTCAGGTTAACTTGCATTTAGATTACGAAAGCTAGAATATATACTAGAGAGATGTTTTACTGCACTGTAGAATCAATTTTTATTACTTGTAAATTTTTATTTTTAACGTTCAAAAGTTCCGCTTAATGGCCTAATTGAATAAATACATTTGACTTTGACTTTACATCCGTGAAAATATATTAGCCAACTATTTATGGCCGAATAACGGTTTAATACTCTATCATCTATTGGTATTTATTCTGTGCTATTGGTAACTTACCATAGATACCAATTTTGTCCTGTATAAAACAGACTACGTAGAAGTAAACAAGCTACCAGAACCTTTTTGATATTCCAAAACGCTACAGGCATACAAATTGAAGCAGAAGAAGTGAAATCAAACGGTCTATCCGTTTGATTTCACATTTGATTTATTTCTCACCAAACATCGATACGGCAATACATTAGCGAAGGCGATGTAAATAAATCACGGAGACGCGTCTCCAAATAATTGAATATCTATTTACCCCGATTTTGCAAGCTCAAGTCGATCCTTAGTCAGCACAAAAGCAACGAAGAGCCTTCCTTTTACAATTTACATCTCAACTCCGGGTGTTTCGGTACATTTAATCAAGAAATTGCCCAAGCTAGACACGATTCTATGAGACTTAAATAAAATTTGGTTGCAAGACAAGACAATTTAATCAAAGTCTAATTCAAGCCAGATTTCAACGACAGGGTACTCTATTTACGTCTCAGTATAGTGTATACTGAGTAGTTACTGTGTCACAGAAGCGATACACTTGTGACACGCCACTTTAGAACCTAACCAGTTGGTATAGAGTTGAAGACAAGTGCCTGGTAAAAAAAAGTTGTGGTATTTTTCTATTTGTTGCTAAAAATACTTCTTCATGTCGCTGTTGTCATGTTAATGCAAGTAGGTAAATATTATCAATGGGTTAGCCTAAAATTTCGCCAAACCTTTTACTTTCTTTTTGCAAGGCGTCGCCGTCGTCAGTGGACACAAATCGCTTTGGGTGTAGGTTTTCGGGGACAAGCGTCAGGATTGGAGGTGCAGTATAGTTTGCAACTTGGCTCTGCATCCCAGTTCTGTTGAGGTGGTCTTGCTTTACGAGAGACTTTCAAGTGGGCGACACGTAAGGAAGATGGCTGCTTGAAGGTACTAAAATTAGTTACTTGTTTAGATATACAGCTATTTATTGATAACCATAACGTAACACTCATCATACTGGGAAATATGTAATTGCTTATATAAATTTATCGAACCAAATGTATTACTATTTCATTGGCAATTCCCTAAGTAACCACACACGAAGAATAATTAGTAATCAATATAACAATACGCAGGTCCAGTTTTCTACTTTCCATTTATAAAAGTAGAACAATATTATTACAAAATATGTAGGTATCACTAGCTTCTAGCAACGGCGTCGTCTACGTGAATGTGGAATATTCTACTGGGATAATAGGTACCCTATGTCCTAATCTCCTTAAATGTAATTGTCTATCCGTTTGCGAAATTTAGTCCAAATCCGTTCAGTTGTTAAGGTGTGATTGATTAACCAATATACTGACATTTCAAATGTGTAATATACAGTCGGTCTGTCCAAGTTAGTGACAATACATTCTGCAAACTAGCATACGACCACGGTTATACTCTGAACATCACTATGAATATGTGTGAAATACAATAAATGATTTATTATGTAAGTTGTTTATTTAATACCCGATACATATCAAATAGTGCGTACAATTTCAGGTGAGAATATTTTCATGTTTCATATTTTTTAGAGCGTGATTTTTCAGTGGCCAGGTTTTTGTTTTTGAACTTATTTTTATATTTTTTTCTTTTAATTCGGTTACTAGTTTGATACTAACTGATCTGAAGAGGTGCATAGAAGTTATGATTTGATGAAGCTTTTGTGATGAAGATCCTGCCTCACTATTAACAAACCAGAGTTATAATTGACATTTTAATTTGATTGTAACTAGTTTGATGAATACTGATCTAAAGAGGTGCATAGAAGATATGATTATCAAACAATGCGATGACTTTATTACTGATGGTTGCCCCGCTTCGTTATTCTGTAAAAACTAACTGTAAAACTTGCTACTAAACTTTCTCAGTCAGTCGTTAGTCCTCGTTAGTGACATTGTCTAACTATTTCCACTGCAGCATTCTACGGAAACTGGTACGCGTAGCAATTAGGATTACGCCAAAAATCTGCCGTACAGCCGGTTGCAGACCAAGAACTAAGCTAAATTAGCTCAGCTTAGCTCAACTCGCATAGTTCGAGTAATTTTACACTAGTTTATATTATGTAATTTGCAGTCAGCACACAGATACATGTATTTGACTTTGACTTTATTTATCGCATCTTGAGATCGGATACCTTTTGGTCTCCCAAAAGATATCCGATTTGAGCAAGATAAGTTCATTGTTTGTGTGTGCAGTGCGTTGAAATTTTGAAATTTTGCGTACGTACAGCCTTGGGACGTTTTGTAATAGTGACTTCTCAAACTCCTGAAATTTCCTGCGCTTTACCTTTATAAATTTTGATTGATTTGATAAACCAAAATATACGTGTCCAATATTTTTTGATAAGCTAACTGACATTCTACGAGTGAATAGGACTTTTTTTTACCCCAGGCATCATCCCTATTATTTTACGAAAAACAAGTCAAGTGAAATTATTTTCGACAGAACAGCTGCCGTAATCATGCTTATGAAAGACCTGAGCTTGTGTTAATAAGTAATCAAGCAGTTAATTAATGTAATATGCACTCAATGATACCGAAATTTCATTCCGTTGCTCGTCAAACGAATGTGTTTCAAGAAATAATTGGCTGTAAAATAGTGTTACTATAAAATCGACTTTGATCATCGCTACGATTAATTTAGTTTATTTACTCGTAAGTAGTTTGCTATTTATCATACTTGAATATAGTTTTGGATGGAAGTGCAAACATATACGTTAACACATACATAAGTTGTAATATTGTACGTAGATATTTTGAACTGCCTGGATTTGGGCCTGGTCGATAGCTATAAGCTCGCATATTTTTGCATGGGACTTATTTAAACATGACTATTGAAATGTGAGGAAAAAACTAAACTTCCAAACCCTTCGAGGAATACAGACGTGTTTTATATAATTATATGTATTTCAATCGCTTGGGGTTTTGCAGGACTTTTACCGACTAAAATAACGTGTTGGCCATCACATTTAGAGGTGGTTCGAGGAAATTGAAGGCTAAAAAATCTTCCACTGTGTCACGAAAAATGCCTACGGCATTCATAAAGCCTCCACGAAAAACATACGTCCCTGTGTAGTTGAATGCTTGGCAAACTCTGCAATGAAAAATCGTCTCCCTATTGGTTTTATTGGGCTTTTAGCTTCTGCCCGTGGCAATAATGTTTTATTATCCCAAGTCCCGAGGGAACATTATACCGAGTTCATCGGGATAAAAAGTATCCTATGTTAATCCAGTTTATAAACTACCTGTTTGTAAAATTACATCCAAAACTTTTTAGCCGTTTTTGCTTGATTTAAAAGCAGTCATACAAACTTTCAAATTTAAAATATAAGTAGGCTTTATTTAATGGACATCTCGTACAAGATAAGCATTAGAAGGCATTGTCACCAAAAAAAAATGCAATACTACCTGACCATTGCGATCTACGAGATTGCCTGTCTTCACAAGTTTTGATAGTAAACAGCACAGATACCAACTCCATGGACCACAAACTCCTTAAACTTTCAAAATTAAAACATTTCCATCTGCAGATTAGCTCAAAAGGCACAAAACAGCTACTTAAGGATGGTGTCGGAGCAATCTCGCCGCAATCGACGTATTGCATCTTAGTTACTTCGCAGAAGCTGTCTGCCTCGCCTTAATATTTTATATAAGGTTAAAGTAGAAAACGATACACTTAATTGAAATTATTAAACTTTAGAAACTCTGTGAAATGTGACTTTATCGAAAGTGTTCTTAGCTATGTTTAATGAAATTTGGTTCAGCCGTTCTAATGTTATGGGCGTTTTTTTATTGTCGTTACATGTCTACTAAATAATTTATGCAGTATTAATACTGCATAATTTATTTAGTAGACATGCTTGAAAATGGGCTTTTTAATTTCCGTTGTCGCAAGATGATATCTATACTAATATTATAAAGAGGAAAGACTTTTTTGATTGTTTGTTTGTTTGTACCGAATAGGCTCCGAAACTACTGGACCGATTTAAAAAATCTTTCTCCAATAGAAAGCTAAATTTTTCCTGAGTGTCATAGGCTATTTTTTTATCCCGGAAACGGGTCCTTTGGGGTGGTCCACGGAAGCGAAGCCGCGGGCAAGAGCTCTCTTCTTATTCGTTGACTTCATTACTGAAGGTCGTGCCCGTCTTGGAAAGCTTTCACGGAGTCATTGACGAGCTGCTTCCAAGCCACTCTGTCTTCGGCTCTTCTCAGGGCAGTAGTAACCGTGAGTCCCGTAATCGCCCTGATCTGGTCTGACCACCGAGTGGGTGAGCGTCCGCGTGGCCTTTTCCCCTTCACTTTTCCTATAACAACCAGTTTTTCCAGGTTATCTGGCTGTCTCCGGGCGATGTGACCAAAATAATTTAGGACTCTTTGGTAGCAAATCTTGGAGAGTCTGGTTTTGATGTTTAACTGGTTGAGAAAATACTTATTTGTGCGTTTTGCAGTCCATGATATGCGCAACATTCTCCTCCAGCACCACAACTCGAAAGCCTCAATCTTTCTTCGATCCACCGAGCGAATTGCCCATGATTCGGAGCCGTAAAGGAAAATTGAGAATATCAGGGTTCTAACGAGTCTCTTCTTGGTGTTATTAGAGATGTGCCTATCTTGCCATACTCTCGACATCTTGCTCATAGCAGGTTTGGCCATCTGCGCACGTCTCCGAATTTCGCCACTGTAGCCCCCCTGATCGCTGATCATGGAGCCCAGGTACACACATTAGCAAGGGGCAAGAGCTAGTCGTGTTATAATTACGTGTTTCGGTGGGTTGTCGATCGAAGCGTGTCTTCTACTAGAAAAAATATGTAGTTTAAAGAGATATCTGTGTCCGGGGTTTTAACATTTTTCTTGTTAAATAAATACTATCTACAGAGTGTCGGTAATCAATTAACCCTAACGTTCATTTGACGTGCAATAATGATGAATAAGATGCTAATTAAGACTTTAGACCTCACAGAGCTCTTTTTTTAAACGTGTGTTTCTATAAGTTTTAAGCACTTGTCCCACCGCCGACGATCAGCGAGTAGCGAGTAAAGCTAGAAACTAAAAATGAGTTGGCGAGCACCGAGTAGCTAGTGTGTAGTTCCAATAGTTTTACCGCTCGGCTTTGAACGACTTTGTGAGCGAGTGTTTATGTGCGACGGGCGATTACTCGCGCCGTTCGCTCGGGGCATCCCCACTGTAGATAGAAATGATCGCTGCTCGTTGGTTTCTCGGCGTGAGTTCTGACCGCAAAGCAAGCAAGCGAGTTTCGCTAAGTGAGTATCAACCAGGTTTCAGACTGGCTAAAGTAGCGTCACATTTTATGGGGTACTGTATAAAATGTTGCAATAAAATACCTCCCCACATTCTAGAACTGAATGAGGCGAAATTTAAACTTGTATAAAACGTACACTATGCAGGCAGGCATATTATAATTTGGAGGATTACATCGCTAATAAAAATGCTTGGTTCAACGCTAGTCCTGCTCCAAAACCACTAGGAAAAACAAGTGATAAGCAGAAAAGTTCTGCAGTATTGTTGGACCTGCTGAAGACTGTATGGATATATTTGTATAATATAAACTCAATTTCTTTTACTATTATATAACTGCACATCACATAATATGTGAGTACTATGTACCAACTGTAAATCTACCATTTACTGTACCTGTATGTCGTTCGTTGACTTGTGTGTGCCTTGGCAGTTGATAGTGTGTCATGTTCCCTCTAATGATGGCACATGTGTTGGATCATTCGTTTCTCTTCATGATGGTTGAGCTGACTGGTGACGATCCATGTGTCATGTTTGTGAACGGGCGCCATCAGTTTTTTTAATAACTTAGCTGCCTCGGCCTGTTTATAATTACCTATTTATTGTATTTTGTTATTGTTTTTTTTACTCTTGACCCTTTTACGAGTACGTGCACATCTTTTTACATCGTTCTCACATGTATGTATTTATTCAACAAGAATGATGTAACCAAATACTTGAAAAATACTTTTTTTTAAAGAGTAAGTATGGAGTATTTTTCCGAAAGGAAAGAAGAATCAATTATTATTACTTTTAAATTTGAATTTTTGACGTTCAAAAGTGCCGCTTAATGGCCTAATTGATTTTGAGTATCGCTTAGCGAGTATATCTATGATAGCTCTTGTCGCTGCGACAAACTTGTGGTGAGAAAGTACTCGCTGACAGTGTGAACAGCCAGCGATCATCTGTTACTATTTGTGTCGCTTTAATTGTCACGGGATCTTATATGTTTTGTTCGTTTCTTCAGCGAGAAAATTATCCAAAGCTATAAATTGCTTCGTCGCCGGCGGTGGGACAAGTGCCTTAAAAGTAAACTTGCATTGGGGATTGAAAGGAAAAATAAAGTCTCCTAAATGCCTCTTATTCGAATCACTGTAGTGAGGGAGTACCTTCCTGTAATAGGAATTAGGTACCTACGGACTATTTTTCAGTTTTGTACAAATTTTTTAATATTTAAATGTATACAAGTCTTAATAATTAAATCTCTGACATGCAGCTTAATAGGTGGCAAAGCACGTGTTAAACGAATACAGAGCAAAATTTTCTTGACAGAATTAGGATTAAGAATCTTTTTAACGGTGATAATCAATATAGAGATTATTATGATTTTGAGGGGAACTCTCAGTTCAGAAAGCGTGTGTATGGTTGATTATTATGAAAAATAAACATACGGAGAAAAAATCAAGTATTCATTCATTTACCCTTTTCCGTAATTCAAAAATAACTCCCCTGAAACTCCTTGAAGAGGCTCTACTGCCATAACTTAGGAATTATTAAACGGCCACACAAACAAAACATTAGAAGCTGGCCAGCGATTATGGTTTGAAGCAAGTTACAAATCTTAAGGTATAGTGAGACATAGTGACCTTCAATATTATTTTGAAGTATTAAGTTTTCTAAAAAGATATTCTGAAGAGTAATTTTTGATAAAATTTGTAAGTTGACAACATTGACTAAGTAACGAGACGAGCTTAATAGGGTAGCTGAAATAAAATCAGGCGAAAATTGAAATGAATTGTCTTGAAAAATGCGTGGACCAGGAATGCTGTGAAGGCAAGTGGATACTTAATCAAGTACAGCTGGTAAAAAGTCACTCGGAGACAGAACACAGAACCTAGATAAGGCTGACAAAGGAGCGTGAATATTGCCACTACCAAAGAGAACCTTGTACTAATCAATGGGTAAATTCGATCTGTAAGTCACTCACAAATCTCTTATCATCGATAACATCACTCGTTAACGACAACCTATTCCTCAAATGACTTTGAGAAAGAAACAGGTTAAAAATACCGAACCCACGAAACACAGGCTTTTATAACGACACACCATATATAAACACCATTTATACTTCATAATAATTTTATATATTTTTCACCTAAGCCATTCATACTCAGTAAAATCCAATTTTAATAGACTGAAACGGATTTCATTGGCAATGTGACTTCCGATTAAATAAATTGGGCTGAAATGGATGTATTGCCGTTAATTCCGGTGCTACGGGCCTCGCTGCGCCGCATCGGAGCAGGAAAAATAATATTTAGTTAATAAAATCGTTTGGATCAATTTATTAAAAAAAAACTTAAACGTTGTTGTAAATTGAAATCGTTTCATCTGTGTTTTCGTTTGAAGGTGTGAAAAATTTACATAATTCTTAACATTTGTATGATAACGTGGTTTTATTACAATGGAATGATATTGAACACAGATATGGGTATCTCCCTCAAGAATCGCCACACTGATCAGTCCTGTGGGACTCGTATCCACAGGATTTACGACGCTTGGGGGAGGCCTATGTCCAGCAGTGGACGTCTTTCGGCTGAAATAATGATGATGATAGCTATCTACCTAACTGTTACATTCAGTCCTTGTCTTCACAGCGTTTATATAATTCCAAAAATGTATATCAGTGTTAAACGTTTTCTGTTAATGAACCAGTAGCAATTCATCAATTTATTTCCCCGAACAGCATTTGCTGCAAACCTTTCAAGTACTCTAAAAGCAGGCACTCCAGTCTATCGAACACTGCCAAAATCTAACCAACATTCAGGCATTCAGATGTTCCATCCATCCGAAGGCTGTGGAATAGCTACACAATACAATGGGCCGACCATTTTACAGCCCCATTCAATCGACTGACAATAAATTCCAAATCAATACAATGTATAGCCAAAGCGGTTTTTTCGTCCATTTAACAAATTCGAGTAATGGGGCAAATTTTTCCACCACAAAACCGAAATCGGAAATTCTGATAATGATTTTGACGGTTTAAAAGAATCTAAAAATACCCGATAAAAGTTTTGTGTAGAACATGGGAAAACAAGAGGAAAATTTAAGTGACTGTTGTTTTTTGAGATAGTGTTTGCATCTTGGCTTGGATGGTGTTACTTTTCCCATCTTATCGGTCTGTGTTCCACTTCAGACAATAGGCCGTGATAGAGTTTCGGGACTCCTTCAATCTTCGGCCCTTCGGCCAAGTTATGACCTGGCGATATGTAAATGGCCTGACGCCATATTTTTATTATTTTTGGCTTAGACATCGCGTGTTTGACTTTAGCAGAAAAGTGGTATGTTTGCTTTTGAAAATTGTATTAAGGAATTAAGTAAGATTTATCATTATCTGTCTTAATTCCGCCATCAAATTGTCAGGCTTCTTCAAACTCGCAAAATATTAAACGATATTTTTGATAAACTAACACAAACTGTCATTAATCAAAAGCGAAGTGAAACAAGTTGATCTAAAATCTTTAAAAGATCAATAGATCTCCGAACACCCAATTTCAAACCACGGTTTAAATGAGGCTCTAACTTCGACACCCCTTCCCGCTTCCCCGTCACACAATTAACTAAAGAGGGAGACGATAATTTATAGATTTGCCTCCAATTCAAATACTCCAGTCGAATGTTTGACCAACTTTAAATTGGTTTTAATTTGAACGCTGCCCATTTTAAATGAAAACATGCCGGACGCCAAAGCGCGTATTTAGGCTCTTTTTTTTATTTTGAAAATGTTTTTCTCACACAAATTATATTCGGTTCTAAAATATAGAACTGTTTAAACCCTCGATACCAAATATTTATTTTAATCGTGAAATTAACTTTAACGAAATTTTCAGAAACTTCAAGGATCAGGGAATTCTTAAACTAAATATTTTTTAAGAAAATCCTGATCGGATGAATATTTTCAATTAAGTTTAAGAGTTTTGAACTCGAGTTTCCCTTTCTGTATTAAAGAAGATGTCTTTAACCTACTGGGAACTTGTTTAAATTTAACCAAGTGTTGATAATGAGATTTCATTACGATTCTGCTAATCGTAATGAAATCTGGGGGGTGACCATAAGCTCTTAGAGCGATATCGGTTGACAAATAAGAGATATCAAATAAGGGACAGATCTATTTGACTTTTATACACCTGTCACTTACTCGATCTCAAATTGATACCGCTCTAAGAGCTTATGGTCACCCCCATGTTGAATAAATATTATTATTTTCAAAATCTCATCGATTTTTATCATTGATATTCGTACCTTCCTGGAAGGACTTGGGGTAAGCCTTTGCCCAGCTGTGGGACTGTATCGGCTGACATATAAATAACAAATAAACTTTTTCGTTTCGGTAATCCTTGTCTTTGGTATCTCTTGTTTTTATCGTTTTCCAACACCGACTTCCGATAGGAAAGTTATTTTTGCCCTTTTGTCGGTCGGTTAGTTGGTTTATTTGTAAAAAAGTTTTTATTTCTCTCTTTTTAGTTCAAGTATCCTATATAGAGCAAAGTCTATAGTAGGGTACCCAAAACACAAAACACGGTAAACGATTGACAAAATACCTATAACAACTTAATTACCCGACTGCCGAAGGAGGGTAATGTGTTTATCAGTCTATGTATGTATGTATGTCCGTTCTTATGTGGCGTTCTAGAGAACAAACGGCTAATTTTGATGATTCTTACGTCAATCGCTTTGTCTTAACCTTGCTAGTGTCACTGGCTACATTAAATTCGGAAAATAGAAATGGCGGATTTTTGGCGCCATATTGTGGGGACCCAATTTTTTTTTTCTTCCAATGCCATCGTGTGGGGTAACGAAATAAAGGGTTTTAAGAGGTGATTTCAAAAATATGTAACACTGTATATGTTTAAATATACCTTATTAAAAAAAAATAACTAAAAAGTAATAAATAAAAAAAGTTTATTCAAAAAATCAAAAACCCGACTGCTTAAAAAGCGAACTAAAAAGACGTAAACAAGAAGAAAATCATGCTGCAGTCGGAGGATACATCTGGAATCGAATAAAAAAAGAATGATCACGATCCGATAAGTAGTTTCGCAGAAATACGTGGAAAAACATACATACATACACTTATGAAATTTGGCACACGTGTTTTGAAGCCGATATAGAATAACATATGTGAATATCGTGCAATTCCAACAATATTACATACATACGTGTCGAATTGATAATATTACCTCCTTTTTATGAAATCAGTAAAAAACCATATGTTAAGAAACTTTATAATCATTGTCGTTATTTGGGTAAGGTTTTTTCTACCAGTGAATGTTTCGACAATAATACCAAGCCGAATGGACTTTTCCAATGAATATTTTCTGTCGACCATTATAACGTTCTGCTGTTATGACATAGTTTCCAAAGCCCTGACATACAAAAATATAATTTAAACTCGACGAACTGTCTAGCCAATATTCCAATTTTATCTAATCAAACAAAAAAACACAAAACAAATAAGGTTTTTTCCTGAACTAGAATTAGTCAGCTATCCATATTTATTGTAGGCCTATTGAAAACCCTAGTCCAAAGTTATTTAACTGCATCAAACAAAATGTGGGGAACAAAGTAAAAATAATTATTTATTAACGAAAAAAAACCTTAATGCAAAATTTACGTAGATTTAATTTATTTTTTCTATTGATAGGTTCACTTTCAAAAACTACATAACATGGCGGCTGTGCTGCCCGACGTTTATTATCTCCATAAATAATGACTAAAGTTGACTTTTGGTAATTATAACATACATTTGGACATAAGATATAAGTATCTCATTAATAAAAACATTTTGTCTAAATTTGGATAGAACTGTGATTTTTGCTTGGCCTAAAGGGCAAGTTCGCTGTCGGTCAGTACTGACCGCGTTGGCGTTCAACGTGTTAAGTGTGTATGTATTTTTATATATTTATTATTTAGCATATGTATGTATTTGTGTTTCTAGTAAGTATTATTTTATCTAGATTATGCACATTGTTGGTATTGTCGCACCACTGACAACCCCATGTCATGTCCAGATAATCTCTGTCCATTCCAGGTTGCCTGGAAGAGATCGCGGAATGCGATAAGGCCGTTGTATGTTTATAGTTTAGTTTATTTTTTTTGTATTTTATTCTGGTGTGTAATATATAAATAAATGGCGACTTAAGAGACGCCAGAGAACTGATGGGTGACATAATACTCAGACAGGGAATTTTACTTATTAGCTCTGTACGTACCATGGAAGTATGCTGATATGCGCCCGATCTCCATGCTTACCTACTCATTTGTAAAAGTGCCAACATCATCATCATTCTACCGAAATGCTAGTCTATTTCTGGACCCAAGCATTGCCACAATGACAGGTAGGTAGGTACAGTATCGAATACAAGGAGCAGCGCATGGAAACACCGTGTTTAGCTCGAAATCGAAACCGAGTTGTCGGCATCAATACCCACGATTGAACATGTTAGTGTATTGTGACGATTTTTGGATGAATATTGTGTGCCCAGTTGTTAACCACACACCAAGTCAAATCGAGTTAATGATCAAGTCACTAACGTTGGGCGTATTCATGATCAACTTGTATCAGCGTTACCTATTTGAAAAATATGATAAACATCTAGCTAACAGAACATAAGCATTGTTCTTCTTGATTTTTATCGATTCAGCAAGCGTTCTGTATGTTATAAAGGGTCATACAACGGTAGTGAAGATGACTGTCCAAGGTGTGTCTGACGCGCTTATTATTGTCAACCCTCAAGAAGTCTCTTTCTTTGCACCCAAACAATGCTCAAAACATAAAACAAAAACCACAAATAAACGCTCACAAAATCTTCTAAATTTCCAACTCATGAAAAGCAAAGTCACTTCAAAGTAATCAATCATTAGAGCCATGTCAATTTTCAATTAAGTAAAAACAAAAAGTAAGGTGGGGACCTTCACTTTAATAGATTTGAGCGAACATTGTCAACATTATAGCGACTGAAGACCCTCGTTTATAAGGTCCAAGTATAATAGTGATAATTTAATGTCACGTTGATATGAAATGATGTAATGGGCTGTCTGACCGTAGCGTATGTCATTGTACGGATGGCAAAAGAAATGTTTTATCCTTTAATTTAGTTGCACCTGCCTTTTTTTTATCTCTACACCACCCTAAGGTCGACTGGTAGAAAATGCCTAAGGCATTAAGTCCGCCTTTGTACTTGTGCATAAAGTTTTAATAAATAAATAAACATTGATATTGCGCCATCGATCAACTGTCGTTTTGTGAGTATGTTGAACGAACATAACACAGAGGCATTGTTATCGTTTAGGAGCAATATCATCTGTACATTGATCCTCTATTACAGTTCAAGTGAAGTAAACATGTGTGTAAATATGAGTAAGTACAAATGCTTCAACAACTGTTTGTCTCATTCATAAGTATACGGTCGCAAATTAGACTATTTAAGAGGAAATGCGGGCGCAGAAAGCCGACTGAATTTCATAAGTATATGTCATAAGTCGAGGTTTGGCTCTCGCTTATTTCCTCTTTCAATATTGGTCCAATTTAAAAGATATTACACAAACTGAAAAAGAAAGATTTACACTGTGCCCATGTTTTCCTTTTTGATAATACATTATCTTTAGAAGCAAATTTAAAAAAAATATAAATTTCCTCATGAGATTTGGTAGATCGATACAGTATTTATTTATTAAAGCTTCATGCACAAGTACAAAGGGGTACTTAATACCTTAGGCATTTTCTACCAGCCCATCTTAGGGTGGAGCAGAGATAAAATATGGCAGGTGCAACTAGTGAAAGAAAATAGTACATTGTGATACAAGGGTGAAAAGTAGGTTATTGCAAACGAGCTGTCATTTACAAGCCCGAGCCGAAGTCGAGGGTTTTTAATGACACGAGTTTGCAATAACCTACACACCCGTGTATCACACGACGTTTTACAATACAGTTGTGAGAAATAGTAAAAACAAATCAAAGAATTAGATTCGTTTATTCACAAAAAATAAAATTTTCAATATGGCGCGTTTTTGCAACAGGAAATATTTTTTTACAAAGAAAACAGCCTATACAGCCTATTCGATTTTTGATAAACGTTGATGTGAAAATAATTAACTTAAAACTGGTAATTAAATATATTAAACAACTATTTAAAAACTTTTGAGAATTCAATGCTAAAACGTACGGAATCATTAATTTTGCCTCATATAAAATCTATCCCATTTTATTCTATGTATGAAAACACCTTGCTACTAAACTTTTTTAAATTGACTTATAAATAATGGTGCGTTTTTGCAACTGGACATATATTTTTCAACGAAAACAGCCTAAACAGCCTATTCGATTTTTGACAAATGTTGATGTGAAAATTATTAAATTAAAACTGGTAATTAAATATATTAAACAACCATTTAGAAGACTTTTGAGAATTCAATGCTAAAACGTACGGAATCATTCATTTTTCCTCGTATAAAATCGTATCCCATTTTATTCTATGTTTGAAAACTCCTTCCTACTAAACTTTTTTAAATTGACTTATAAATTTAAAACTAAACTGCAAACATAATGATCGAGCTCGTAAACAAAAGTCACGACCGCGTAACAGAAAGATGCCTATGCGTAAGATTTAACTTTCGATTCAAAATTATAGCCTCTGGAAGTACGCCATGTTTAACAACTGTATTGAAAAACAAATTACTGAACTTGCTGAAACTGAGTTCATAACTGAGCTATTTGTACGAGTATTTTGGGTGTCGGTTCTCAAACAAGGAACATTATTAGATTGCTTGATGACCGAAATAACTTGTTGCGATTCACAGACATAGTTTCTGGTCTTCACATGATCCCTTAGCATCTCATATGGGTTTCTAGAATTTTAGACTACAATTCTGTTCGTATCTGAGTAATAGATGATTCCCGCCCTTGTCCCATGTAACTTAGTGCAACAAGTTTTCTTCTTAAATTCTCTCTTGGCTACTATTACGCTTGCATTCCATTCCTTTTCTTTCATAGCAGTCCTCACACACTCCATGTACCTTTTCTCATCTGAATGCTACATTATCATCATCAGCCTTTGAATGTTCCCACTGCTGGGACACAGGCCTCCTCTCATAGGGGGAGTGGGCTATAATCCACCACGCGGGCCTAGTGCGGATTCGTAGATGTCACATGTCTTTGAATTTTTGTTTCTAGGACATGCCGGTTACCTTACAATATTTGCCTTCACCGTTTTGAGAGCAGTGGGGATGAAATAAATTACACAAAGTAAAGCGCCTGCTCGGGTTCGAACCCACGACCTACAATTCGTAAGTCAGAGCCGTAACCACTGGGCCAACACTGCTCTCAATACTATTGAGAGCGTCAATACTGAATGCTACAGTACAGTGGAATACAAATCAATTGGCTGAACACTAAACTGTTCTGCCATGTGTACTAAAGGTGCTTACTTATGATGTAATAGGTGAAAGACGCGCAGGTATCTAGAATTAATGTGGGTTGCGTAGACTGTGACTTAGCAATAATATGTGGAATATAATTTATTATCATGAGATATTGGTAGATAAAGGTACGTGGTCGATCTTTATGTAGGATATTTATTGTTGGTGTAGTTGAGCTCGTGGCTAAAAAATAACTGCAGCATGGGTCGATCATCAAGGTTAAGCAACGCTTGACGAGGTCGGTCCATGGATGGGTGACCATTTCAACATACTGAGTTTCCTCCATGCCTCGGAAAGCACGCTAAGCCGTTGGTCCCGGCTGTCATTTGAAGATCTTTGAAAGTCGTTACGGGTAGTCAGAATCATATTAAACTGCTTCTGTGGGGCATTATGATTAATAATATAATTAAAATTCACATTCTTTATTGTACACAAAACAAACATATACAGTACAATAGGACAACTTATGTACAAAGGCGAGCTTAACCCATAACTGGGTTCTCTGACAGAAAGCCTCAGTGTTATAGAGAGATTTACACAACTAGGACAGTTAATAAATAACTTAAAACAAATGAAAATTTAAATTCTTACTAACTAAATATACTACACAGATACGTGCACAGCACACAATGCATAAAAATAATATATTTCTAAAGAACATACATATGACAAACATAATTATTATTGTTAACAATTTATTTCCCTAACTGTACATTTCAAGAATTGCAGGTTTTGTTTTATAATAACTTCCAAAAACAGTGAAGACTGATTTAAAACCTTGATTTGGGTAACTAGTATTATAAAAACTAAAGAATGTTTCTTTCATCGTAACACTTTTTGCCTTAAGACCTTTCCTTAATCAACAGTAACACCAATCATATTAGAGCCCTATCACACGGCTCACCAGAGCAATTGAGATCTGAGGCATCCTCCAAGAGTTTCCAACTCGAAAGTAATAGGAGTGCGTGATGGAAGGATCCACCTTGATTGTATGAGGCATTGAACTATGAACTTTTCCACTTACCAAACTGTTCTTATTGATAAGGTGAACGTGGGTGATAGGCTTATCTTAAATCAGATTATATGGGCATTCGCTTGCATGAAAGTCGGGAACATGGACTACTCTTTTGCTAAGTTTCATTTAAATCCGTACAGCCGTTAAGGCGTGAAAATGTAACAAATAGACAGACAGTATTATAGATAGATTAGTATGGATGTATTGTTTTAATGGTTGAACTAATTGTGAGAAGATCATGTGTGTAGGGTTTGGGACTGGTCTATGTTCGAATATTTTGCAATGAATAAATATGTATGCAGAAAAATGGAAATATATTTGACTGGAAAGTATTTGATAGAAGGTCTACGCGTGACTTAAAACAAATGTTGATGAAAGAGTGAAAAAGAAAGTGAGAAAATCGACAATTGTATGAAGTTTTCGAGCAGTTTCGCCCGCGATTTAGTTGAAATTATTACACGGGCACGTATAACTGGGCTTAAAAGCATCCTTTGTATTAACTCAGTCATATTCTACTCGTTAACCATGATCCATCCAAAACTGTCCATCCGTTGAGGCGTGATTGATTTAACATTTAATATAGTAGGATAAGTGGGATATGGTGCATAATATTTCATTGCCAATTCACTGAACAGATATAAAAAAAACAAGTTCACCAAAATTATAGCTTCTCAAATACATTTTCAAAACTAACAAAACTTTTTATTTCTTATCATAAAACCGAGACGAGAGAATATGATCAGTAATCGACATTTTCTACACCTCTAGTTTGATTTTATTATTAAAAATACCCGTGTAGAGTTGCCAAGGCCAAAAAACAAATGAGGGGGATCCGTAGCAATAAAATTATACTAACATAATCAAAACTTCGTCAGTTGATGGGCGACATTAAAAGAGAAAAGTTTCAGTTTCAAAATAATGGCTCGTAACGATTTTATGATTCCACTGGGATGCCTGATTGTATTTTGTATGTAGGTAGTTTATTGGGAAGCAAAAAATGTACATCACCGAGGCATATTTTGTGTCTTTTTGAGATTGAGATGTATGTATCTTTACGTCCGTAGTTTTGTAGGACTTTTAAAAAAAACAACCAGGGCCCTAATCAATATAATAGTACAAGGGACCAATTTAATGTAACATGCAATAAACTGAGAATAAAATAACTGTAATTTTTTTCATACATCGCCTGTCAATTTTACTAAATAGACCCTAAGTCAATTCAGAGTTTCAGAGACAAATTTTACCTTTTACTTTTTAAATATGTCTGTGTTAAAAATACATGCTTGAGTATAAAATAAATTTTAGTTCTAAAGCCTAAAAAACACGCTTTAATGGTAAATTGAAACAAACTATTTAAATTATTGCATTGTCATCGGTCCTTGATAAGTGTGCAAAGTTTCAAATCAACTAATTGTATGCTTATGTTTGTTATTGCATCTGTTTGTTTCCCAAATAAAATAAAATAAAATAAATAAATCAATCCAACGTTTTGAAGTAGGTGAAAATCACGTTCAAAGATGCCGTTACATTGATACATAGATACATACCAAGCTAATAAAAGCGTGTTAATAAGTCTATTCAAAAATAAACTAACAGAACCTGTTCATGAAAATGGTGAAAAATCTGAAAGAAGTGCTGAAAATCATTATTTACTGGCTTTTGGCTTAGACTTAGGACACAATTTTAGATTTTTCTAATTTCCCCCGGGGATCTTTATTTTCATTCAGGTAAAAAGTGCTCTATTTCAATCTAGACATGAAAATCTCGTTATAGGCCAAGTTTTCATTCGAAAGCGAGTTTTAAAAAAAAGCCTTCTATTCAATGTCTAAGAGAACGTAGTAAAAAATACAGTGTTCGAGTATTTTGTTCCGGGTGGAATAATAATAATGCTGAGTTATGCAAGCCTCTCTGGTCCTGTGTGGGTTTCAACCTGGTCCTACCTGCGATCTTCTAATATCATCCACCATCTAGTTGGTCTATTGGCACTTTCTTACCGTTTCTCGGTAAATATTTAGCTAGGGCTCTTCTCCACCTACCATTACCACGTCTAGCCAAGCTTCATTTCAGAGCACCTATCCGTATTCAACATCTTGGACTCTGGTTAAAACCTAATCGATTTCTATGAATGCCTTCTCGAAAACACGTTACGTTTGTTACCGAGATCCGTTTTCATATTCCAGCAAGAGGAACAGATGAAGTTACCTTGCTGTGTTGGAAACTAAATGGCTATTACCGCCTACTGGCCCATATTAATTAGTAAAATAAGGTAGCACTAAGACCATAGTTAACAAGTCTCTAAAAATAATATATCCACCGCTTAAAACTTAAGCTTAACATAAAATTATACAGACTATTACACTGGCTGCCACCATTACACATTCAATTTAATTTTAATATACCATACCGTTATAAAGCTCCAATAATTTAACAGAAATAGCTATTCATAGAACCCAAACAAGATATCATAATGTGCGCCGAAGGCTAAAAGGATCGCAATAACTTCAGTAATTAAGTATTTTACAGTAGTAATCTTGTGAAATGGTACAATAACACTTATGTATTGAAGATGGCTATCGGGTGAAATAAATTTCCCAGTGCTATCTATGCAATTAACAGAGCTAGGTCCCTTAATATAGAGCGACCTTTCTGCCTTTTAAGTCCGTTACCCTACGCGCAATGATAGTACACTTACGGCCAGATATAAGGCACAGTAAACAACTTATTTGAAATAAAAGAATATAGAGGTAATAAGCACGTATCGTAAACATCTATTTTTTTGGGTTTTCCTTGTCACATCATATTTTGTCATTTGTGAAGCATTTGTGTCTTGTATATTGTCTAGGGATATTTGAGCTGAAGGAATCAATTCCTTCAGCTCAAATATCCCTAGACAATATACAAGCAACCTCAAGGTTGCTGCTGCATTACTACAGCAGAATAATAATCTGCTTTATTAATAACCTCCAAGATTCAGTTTCCTGTCCTTCATCCCTACTTACCTACTAACCTATTTCCGTGACAAATTTTGTTGGGTGACAAGCAAAATTTTTACAGGCCAGTGTATATATAAACAATGTCGGTTGGCACAAAAATATTCTCCATTAAGACGACGACTAACGCCAACGACCTTGAAGGAACAAAACGCGCAATTGTTTCACACCCGCGCGACCCAAAATTTTGTAGTTATTTGTACTTTCCTTATTATTCTGTGACTTTAAAAAAAAAGCTTCAGATCAAAATGTAGATAATTAAATTGTTTTTGAGATGGTGTAGATTGCATTAAAATACGCCCAGCGGTTTTAGTGTGATTGTCGTGTTTTTGTCCGTTTTAGACATTACTTTACAAATTAATTACACTATGTTATACGAATAAAACTCAAAATTTACTTAGATCAAATTATTAAGAAAATGGTCTAATGTAAAATATATTTTTTCCAAAAAATTACGACTACCCGTTTAGACGTGATTCTTATTTTAAAATCAGCTACTCAAGGGAATCTGCGCCTTAACAGAATTGAGAATAATAGAAACCAATTGTATTGGGTGAGTGAAACAACATTTACAGCCTCTGTCATGTGCAAATAGTCGTTATTGAGGGACTATGGTTTCATATGTTTAAGAGACGTGGTTGGAGGAGTGGAGAGTTGAAGTTGGATACATCACAACCGGTACCGTGATATAAATCTACATTCGTTTTTGTCTTTGTTGGAGAATACCTAAACTATGTAAACTACGGAGCTGAGCTTCTAGGCAAAGGCGTCGTCCTAGTTGGCTACGATTGAACGAGCAAACGATGCGATTTCGTCGCACGACGAGATTAACAACACACATTTCTTCAGTGTGTCCTAATAGAAGCTTGCAAGTCATCGCATGAGCATAGGAACATATTTTCATCGCGCGACGAAATCGCATGGTTTGATCATAAGATCTTTAGCCAATTAGGACGACGCTGAAGTTTAATTTAATTAGCGATGCTGATTGTCGAAATGCCAAAATGTAAGGGATTGATCTCATGAGACTTCAACAGCACTAGGTATTTCCACAAATTGTTTAAAAAAAAATATAGTTACCGTGACGGTTTCGTAAATAGAATGTCACTTTCTTAGGACCTTAGGTAAACTTAAAAAAAAACCCTCCACATAAATGGTGTAATATTTCTCGGTCGCAAGTGTATAGCTTAAAATAACAGCCGGCAAAATTAGATACCCAGTATAGACGTTAACTTGCGTGAAGATTCGTGTTAATGCTATATTTTAAGTAAGCGGCGCATAGTTTTATTATAATGTGCAATAAATGTCAGCCATATTGAAAATTTTATCAAAAGTAATGTGTGAGTGGCTTTTCTATGTTTTAGAGCCGTCCCTGAGAAATGGTGGACGAAAGCTTTTAGGTGATACATAAATCTCTTGATTTAGGTTATTTTAAGTGCTTGCTATCATTATTTTTGTTAAAATGTAATGAGATTTCCAGAATATATCTCACGACTTGGGAGAAGGGAAGAAATTTCGTAGGATCAAACCACACTTGGTGTAGGGGCGCGACCTACGTGGTACCTGGTGGGATTCGTTACGCTACTAAGTTAAATACTCAAAGAACTTTTAATAGTACATTATGGTACAAGTGTGCAATGTTGGTGATTACCGCTGAGGCGCCATTGAGACCCGAGCCGTAGGTGAGGGTCTTAAGAGAGCCGAGGACGGTAATCATCAATACACACGTGTATCATACGACGTTTTTCAACACACTTGTGAAGAAAATAATACAAAAAAAACATTTTCAACAGTAAAAACGAGTTCGAGTGCGCGCGCATTTAACTATGGGGATCGGCCATAGACTAAAATAATGAGGTTTCTTTTTTTTTGGCTATTCGTGGATAGTGTTTTAGCCACGTACAAAATAGGGAATTTCAATTTTTCTTAATTACAGAGCAAATAAAATTTATATTTTAGTGAAAGTTTTATTTATTAAGCACATACAAGTTGACATTATCTATTTAAATACGAAGTTGCATGAAATGAGCAAGCAATAGGTACATTAATTTATTTGTACTATTGAGCACGATCTTTTTTGAATCGAAACTTTTTTTAAGAACAAAGCAACTCAACCAATAAATAAAAAAAAAAACTCAATAACTCACTTGTGAATAATAGCAATGAAAAAGTCACAGTTTGATAACAGGCATCATTATGTGCCTAATTGCGGTGAAATTAGGGCCACTTTATGAGCAAGTGTGTTGAAAATAATTTTCCAACACACTTGCTCATAAAGTGACTTTTTTATTGCTATTATTCACAAGTAAGTTATAGAGTTTTTTTTTTTAAATTATTGGTTGAGTTGCTTTGTTCTTAAAACAGTTTCGATACAAATAAGATCGTGCTCAATAGTACAAATAAATGAATGTCCCTATTGCTTGCTCATGTCATGGAACTTCGTATTTAAATAGATCATTTCAACTTGTGCTTCATAAATAAAATTTGTGTGTGTTGAAAACTATTTAAGGTTACACAAGTCGAAAATTCTTCCATACTTTTTTTTTTTTTTTTTTTTTATTTATGATGGGTTTGCTCTTGACTCTAGTCTAGGTCAAAGGTGACAGAGACAAAGTCGACGATGGAGTGAGCTTACCCAGAAGAAACCTGTTCACTCTAACTTTGAAGAGATTCGGGTTGAATGCGTTCGGAAACACTGACGCAGGTAGCGAGTTCCATTCATTCGCTGTGCGCATTATGAAGGATGTTTGGAAGCGTTTGGTGCGAATTGGTGGAATGGCAACAAGGTAAGGATGATAACTTGCAGTACGTCTAGATGTCCGATGGTAGAAGGGGGCTGGTGGGATGAGGTCGTGGAGTTCTTCAGCACACTCACCGAAGTACAGTCTGTAGAAGACCGAAAAGCAGGCAACCTTGCGGCGATGAGCCAAGCTGTGAAGCCTGGCACCCGCCAGCTCAACGTCGCCAATGAGCCTCCTGGCTCTGCGTTCCACCGAGTCAAGCGCGGCAAGCTGATATTTAGCTGAGCCATCCCAAAGGTGACTGCAATACTCCATGCAGGATCGGACTTGCGCTTTGTATAGGGTTAAAAGCTGTCCAGGCGTAAAGTATCGCTTCACTTTATTTAGGATGCCTAGTTTTTTGGCCGCAATTTGGGCTTTGTACTCAATGGAGGCGCCAAAGTTGAGACTAGATGTCAACTCCATGCCTAGGAGCTCGAGCCGATCAGTCACAGGAACAGACGCACCCCGAAAAGTAGGAGTTTGATCGAAAAGACTCCTTTTAGCGGTAAAAAGACACGCCTGTGTTTTGGTGGCGTTAAAAGAGACCAGATTGTCATCACCCCACTGGGAGACAAGGCTTAAGGTCAAATCTGTCCGCTCCACCATAGCCTCTCTCAAGGAACGAACTTCATCCGCACTGGTTTTTGCGCTGGACAAGTATCTCTCTGAAACAGTACAATACAAACGTAGTCTAGGGATTATGCCACTGTTTGACGATGTACGTTTAGAATAAAAAGTCATATCAATTTGTCTCATCATTATCTAGCCCTGTATGGAAGCAAAAAAGTAAAAAAAGAAAATATTTGAAAGTTAGAAAAAAGAACGTAAAAAGTTAGTTAGAAAAAAGAAACAGAAAATCTGAAAAGATAAAAAATACAACTAAAATGTAAAATACTATTCGAGAAAAGACCTATTCTTTTTAAATATTGAGATTGAAAAACATCTAAAAACTTAAATTCTAATTTATCTCAAGATTTACAATTTGGTAGTTGTGCCCGTTTTCGTTCTGACGGCGTTATAAGCTAGTACGTTTACAATTTTAAATATAATACTTACGTTTTGTAACATTATTAGGTAATACCTGGCTCGATAATGTAAAATAATCATCATCATCATCATCAATACATATAATAAATCTGTAGAAAAATATTTTTTGTACATCGAAAAAAATTCCATAAAAAATAGCCAGGGTGTTAAAGGATAACCAACAGAACCCATTTCTAGCATTTTTGGAATTTTTGTCTGTTTGTCTGTTTGTCTGTTTATCTGTTTGTCTGTTTGTCTGTTTATTTGTGCACGCATCACGTGAAATGTACGAAACCAATGTAGATAACTTTTATACATAAAAATTGTGCGTATCTTTAAGAATTACTTAGTTTTTGTTTCATCGCAATCGGTTCACTCTATCAAAAGTTAGATGAATTTAAAGTGTTCAAGAAGTAAAATTAACACAACACACGCAATTCAGATACTTTGACAGTTGAACTCGGTATTCGATAGATGGCGTTGTGCATTTAAAGTCATTTTCTGAATCGCGGTGTTAAGATTTTACGCGAAAGAATGACCCTAGAAAAAAAAAATGGTATGTAGTATGTATATTTTTTAACCGACTTCCCAAAAAGGAGGAGGTTCTATGTTCGACATTATGTATGTTTTGTTTTTTTTTTGTGTATGTTCACCGATATCTCCGTCAATTGTAGACCGATTTCAAAAAATGTTTTTTTGTTTGAAAGAGTATGTTCCGAAATTGGTCCCATTTTAATTTGGTGTAGGACTGACGAAGCAATTCGAAGATATACTACAGAACTCTTCAATAAATAACGGCAAATCTCTCGGAATTGCTGCAATCGCATGTCTGTTTGTTGTTTATACCATTTCACAACATAACATCACGCCAGTACGCTCTTAAGGGGTACGCAGATCTCTCATTTCACCGGTTATGTTCAAGTTTCATGATATTTGGGTAATATATTCTGGCGTTATACGAGTAGGTAACTTACTAAACAACTTGCCTATTAGGTAGATACAACTAAAAAGTGAAAAATAAAAAAACTTTATACAAAAAAATACTACCGACTTCCAAATAAAACTACAAAGTTAAAAATAACTTTATTTTTGGAATTCGGTGTCCATAACGCAATAAATTGGTACCTACGAAAGACATGGAAGACGGTAGTATTTTTTTGTAAAAAGTTTTTTTGAGTATGTGGAGTAGGCAGGCAGGCTGGTAAGTATGGTAGGGTTGGCAGGCAGATGACGGGAGCGAAGCCGCGGGCACAGCTAGTCTCAAATAATATGGTTAACATTCGCCAAATAATAACTGTTGGTTAAACTTTAACTCGCGCAAGCAGCGAAGTTGTGTAACAGTTGAAAGTTAGCGATACATTGTAGTTACGTTACACCTAGCTAATTAGTTCTAGTTTGTTGCTTATTAACTATGTAAGTGTGAGATTTCGAATGTTTTTCTGTAATACAAGCACTAGAGTCACTGGGTTTGAATGCTTACCGTCTTTTGTTTGACTCTTGCGGACAAGTAAAAAGTCAAAGGTATTCTATGTGTGAGATTACTAAGACAAATACAGATCTATCAGATCGGATGCGGTTGTGACCAGCCAGTCGATGTCTAAAGAGGCTTGTATCGCTGTTTACATCAGCTTGCTGGTGCCTACACTTATGTATGGAGGTAAAGGTTGGGTATGGCAAAAAAGACATGAAAGTGGGATTAATGCGGTAGAAATGCAGTAGAAATGCGTTCCTTGCGAAGTATGTGAGGTTTAACTTTAAATGATTGATTGAGGAATAACGTAATAAGACAACGTTGTGGTTTAAAAGAATATGTAGTGACAAAAATTTAAAGGAGTATGCTAAGTTGATTTGGCCATGTAAAGACGATGAATGAAAAGTGAATAACAAAAGGTAATTTATAAGGCAGACACAAGTGGAAACGCTGGGTTAATAAATAATAAGGGATGTCCCTTATGTATGTACATAGACCTTATTGGTGAAATTCTTCTGAAAGGCCAGGTGCACAGTACTCATAATCGGCGTGCGTGACTAGATGTAAGGATGGTAGCAGTTAGTAGAATTCGGTAGATTCTGCCTACACCCATGGGAAAAAGGAGTGAGTTTATGTATGTATGTATGTATCTATCAAATCTGGATAAACCACTGACTTTGAATTAAGAACCTTTTATTCAATTTATGCTGAGAGCCAGCATTGTTTGAACCTCTCTCATAACATAAAGATAGTCCGCCAAAACGCCCGCCCATATCGAGCGTGCGCCAAACTATTCTTTAACCTGAAAACCTGACAAAATTCGTCATTAAAATATCCTACTTTACTTCAAATACTCAACTAAGTAACAACCAATAAAAGACCTTTGTGAAGCAAATGACAACGCTGTTGGCGTGGCTGAATTCTGGTCAAAATATATTTAATTTTGGAATCATCGATACGACGAAGAAGAAGTAACAACCGACCTGTATCTTCACACTCACACACCAATATTATAAGGGCGAAAGTTTGTGAGTGTGTTTGTATGTTTATAACTTCTTCACGCTCAATAGGCTAGACGGATCTGGATGAAATTTGGCACAGATATAGATTATAGTTAGGAATAGCACATAGGGTACTTTTTAGCTCGGGAATATGTTCCCTCGGGTAAATTCTCGACATTCACGCGAGCGACGCCGCTGGCAGAAGATAGTTAGTTTATAAAAGTATTCATTCCTTCTCATCTTCTCTTCTCATTAATTGCTCAGTTGCCTTCCCTATCCAACTGTTGACCAAATAAGTGACTCCTTTTTCCAGACTACTCAATTAAGCGTCAGCTTAGTAGTTACTTCCTGTTTAGCCTCAACATGCTATCGAAATTTATGGCTTGCCGAAACTCTCAAGGATAATTATTTCTCATTATAAATTAGGTAATACCTATTATAATACCGAAAATGTTTTGCTCAAATAACACAACAGCGAAACGTATTTGCTAGTACCCACATACCCAGATTTAGAATTTTGTTCAGTGGTTTCGGTAACCACGTGAACAAGTTATGGTCTAATTATTATCCTATATATCTCTCTCTTCCTCGTTAATTTTCAATGCTTAGCCCGCGGCAATATTGTTTAGACTACCCGCAACAAGCACTTGTGGTTACACTCTAATTAGATCCGAATATTGCTTAGTGAATATAGAAATGAGATAACGAGTTTCAGACGTCTATAACCTAAATCTTTGTACTTCTCTTTGCATACACACAAGTGTATGGTTTGAGTTTTATATGAAGAAGGAGTGCTATTCTATCAGATGGCGATGGTCGAAATGCTAAAATGTAAAGGATTGATTACGTGACATTTCAATAGTGCTTGTGAAAATTTCAAAAGTGTATGTACCTGACGCTCTAGACAAGTCGCATTCAATGTCAGCGAAGGCTTTAGTCGACATTTCAATATGTTAGGGATCGATCACGTGATCTTTCAATATCGCTTGTCAATCCCATACAATTTTGAATTTACCACAATCGCTATGGCCACGCTTTCGATGATAGAATGTCACTTGTATAGGGCCTCTGATGTACCATATATTTTTCTCAATATGACACTTTCTAGAATGTAACTATGCGAGAGCCTTGCTCCGATTTCTGAATTAAGTATTGTCAACCTCTATTTGCCTGAAATCCTATAATTTGGCACTATAGTAGGGTTTTACACGTTCCAATTCACAAATCGACCCATAGAATGCTAAAATAGTTTTTTTACTGAATTAAGGTCTAATATCGACCGCTAGGCAATCACTTATACTTAATTAATTAACTATCGAAGAGATATGAATTGAAAAGGTGTTAGAAAAGCTTATTTTAAGAACCATCCCGATAAAAACAGCTTTTAGATAAGTCGTCTGCGTCTGTGTTTCCGAACGCATACAACCCGAATCTCTTCAAAGTTAGAGTGAACAGGCTACTTCTGGGTAAGCTCACTCCATCGTCGACTTTGTCTCTGTCACCTCTGACCTACACTAGAGTCAAGAGCAAACCCATCTCTAATAAAAAAAAAAAAAGACGAAAAAACAGAAAATACTATCGGAAAATACAGATGTACTATCTATTTTCAGTAAGTCATCATCATCATCTGCCTAGCCTTTTCCCAACTATATTGGGGTCGGCTTCCAGTCTCACCGGATTTCTTATCTATTTTCAGTAAGTATTTTGTTTAATTAATAAACTAACTTAAAAGAACTAGGCGGTGTAAAATATAATTAACTAGAACCTGCCAGCGGCTTCACCCGCGTTTTAGTCTGATATTATTCCCAGGGAACGTACTTCCGAGATGAAAAGTATGCCTACAGTCTCATTCAGGTCTTGATATTTTTTCAAGCTCTGAGTTCAACAAAAACAAAGAATGACCGCTTTTTCCAAAACTTTCAGAAAGGAAAATGTACTGTAAAACAATCAGTATTAACTTCGGTAATATGCCAACAGAAATTGCGAAGTATTTAAGTAAGCCTGACGCCAATTTTTACACTGGACACAGTTTTAAAAGAACTTAGGCTACAATGTTGGCTGATTCGGGGGCCGATATATTAACTTTAAAGCGACATGGCGAATGGCGTTCTGACACAGTCACTGAACCATACATAGAAGACTCTTTTCATAGCAAGGCGAAAATCAGTGATAAAATAACGCAATCCATTAATTTGGAGCCAAAGGCAAAAAAGTTTTGCCCCGAACCACAACCATGTACATCTCGTATCATGAGTTATTTGGTGCCCACTGCTTCCAGTAATTTCTATGTTTTGCCTTTTTTGCCTACATTTACACAAGAAGAAAACGAAAGTACTAAAGAAGTGGCAAGCACCAATGTAACACAAACTGTGACTTGCAATCCATGTCGCCTGGAAAATTGTAGGTACATTCACCAATTATTTTAATAATTTATTAAACGATAATACAATACATGTTTGTTTTTCACTCGCAAATGTGTTGGAAAACGTCGTAAGAAACTCGTGAGCTCTGCTTATTTGTATAATAATATACTATAACGTTTGAATTTTAAAAATACAGTGACGGTTGGCGAGAAATATTGTCAATATGATTTTCTATAAAAATCAATCATATCTTAACACTTTTTTGACGCCAACAGCATTATAGTATATTTTTCAAAAAACTTTTTAACAATAAAGTCCCACCCATCTACTGGTTGCATTGTTATGAAAATACCAAAATCACTATATGATGAGGGCATCAGAGCCTGGTTTGGTGACAATGACCACCTCGAGAGTATAGCCATTCAAACGAAAAAGAATTTTCAAAATAGGTCCATAATTGCTGGAGTAATCGATGAACATAAAAAAATACTTACAGTGAATATAGATCCTCCTCTTTTTTGAAAAGTCGGTTAAAAAGACAGTTCTTTGAGTTCCCAAGTGGGTACTTTAAACAATTAGACACTTTACACTCAACAGTCCGTATAAGTTACCGTGTTGCAGCTACTGTCTACAAAGTAAAGTAGGATTACATTGTAAATAAATATTATAGCTACCGGACGAGTATAATCCTCAGAGAGAAATTTAAAACTTTCACCGCAACTCTGCGAAGCTTAAGAACTTTAAAAATGATTTGGTTTTGGAGGGATTTGTCATTTTATCCGTATGAGGAAAAAACTGTTAAAGAGATTTTACTCCGTCCAAATCAAAATATGACCGGTTTCGATGAAAATTTTACAAAAAGCCGTTTAAATCGAGAAAACTAAATGAAAAAAAAAAAGAAAACTTAATTGGCGTCCAAAAATCTTTTTACTGATTGCTGCCTGTATTTACGAGATCCAATAAAAAAAGATCGAATTAATTAACTAACAAACAAAGAGTTTTGGAACTATTTGCGAAAACTTTAATGAATCTAAAGGGAAGATGCTTGTCTGTCATTTCAATCCACAAATTTTGAGGAAAAAATCTATCACAGAGGTTCTACCATAGATTTAGAATTTTTTGCTACTATATCTATGGGTTCTACTCTGATAAAATAACTGAAAGTATTTACCAGGTTTGGTAAAAAAAATACGCTAGCCATTCATGTCCAATTTTTATGGCAAGATTTTATTACTAAAAATGGCCTGTATAAACATAAAAAGCCAAAAATAGGTTGAATAAAGACTAACAAATTAATTTATTTTGGAATAAATGTGAGACAAAATTAAATATTACCTGAAAGTACCTCAAGCTTTCAAAAATTATTTAGGTTATGTATAAACTTTTTTCATAGAAAAGTTAATTCGTTGTTTTTGTGACTTTTATCTGTTTTTCTTGAAATATTTTAAATTAATATGTTGTGTTAGAACAAAACCGTCTAAAATTCCTACTTAACAGAAAATGTTCACAAAAAAAAAAGAACAATGAAAACTTTTAATGCGCTATGGTTAATTCATCGATACGTTTTTAAATTCGCCCTCGTAAAGGAAAAACGCCGATTTTATGGACCGTTTACCGATACAGTGAGGTGTTTTAGGGGTGCACACCACTTGGTAATCCAATCTTTTATTTATTTATAACTTACAGGGAGCAGACAGGCGATGCCACCTAGACAATGATGGGCCGTCTGTTACACCGAAGTTTTCCAACGAATATTTTCTTAAGCTTTGATCTGTTATGCAAGTAAATCTAAAAGCAATATTAGTTTCAAAACCTACCTTTGTTTTTTACAGCAAATTGTTAGTTTTCCGATAGGTATATTTTCGTTTTGCTACTTTCAAAAACGCAATGAAAAACAAAAAGATGGATAATTCAGTAATGGTAGATTACTAAAATTTTTATGTCTTTTTTATTATTTATAAATTTTCTGTATTCGATTTTTATCCATGACTCTAAACAAAATTCAGAAGAACTAACGATTGTATTGGTACGAACTGTCACATAATCACTTGTGCCAGGCTTTTTGAACTATGCTGTGTATTACCAAGCTGTTCCAGATCGGTGTGACAGCTAGTCAAGTATATTAGTAAAGTACAAAAGTACAATAACCAACGTTCCTTCCAATTGGTAGCTGATGTAAAATGCAACGCCAATAGATGTCCGTTACCGACATCGCTTCAGAAAGGCTTTTGTGAGGATGTTTCTGACCTACTGGAGTAGTTACAGTATAAGAGTTGTTTTACAACAGCAGAGTAATCGCATCGAAATTTTTCCCTTTTGGCTACTTTGTAAATTGTCGTTTAACCCGAGACCACACGATATGTATGGGGGAGGCAGGCGAGGGTCGTGTGAGAAAGATGCGTACGAGGAATGTGTGCAAGAGACTTGAGTAAGGCCTAGTGAGGAATAAAAACGAACAGCGTTTTTAGCAGTTTGTATTTAAAACCCATCACAAACAAAAAAAAAAACCTATTTCAAAATAATCTCATTAAAAAGAGTATGGGTATGTTAAGTACCTAGATAATACATGTTTCTTAAAATCTCTGGCTTGAGCAATATCCATGAGGATCATAATCATTTCCTTATTCTAAAGCTTGCAACTACAGCGTTGTGGTAACCTGAAGCTCTATTATATTAAAGGTCTTTCTAGTACCGTGAGTAGACCACGAAGTAATTTTTAATCACCAACGAAAAAAGAGGGGCTCAGATATAAGTTTGATGTGTGTACCTACCTGTGTGTTTGAGTATTTGTCTGTGTTTGTGTAACTCGGCTTAAACGGAAGAACCGATTTCGATTTAGTTTTTTGTTGTTTGAATGGTGACTTTATCGAGATCACCTATTTTCATCAAACATATCTAAGAACACCTTAGCTTTGTTTGTAGAAATTCGGTTTAGCCGTTTAAAAGTTATGGGCGTTTTATTGTTTTAGTTTGAATCGGGCTGTTTCCGCAAGATATCTTGTCATAATTACGTGTTCAAATAGATTGTCGATTGAAGTGTGTCTAGTACTAGATAAATTATACACTTAGTACGAAATAAAAATATGTCGGTTTTTTTTTAATATTAAATTTTACTTGTAAGGCTTTTTCGACAATCGCTCTCACTGAGCGAATGTCACTGTGTCCGAGGTCTCTGATATAACATTTTTAGTTACCGAAATTGCCATAAACATACATAAACAATTGGGCAAAGTAAACAGCCCACACGCGGCGACCAATACTCAAACACAAAATAATAACTTTGGCTAAAACATTTGACCGACCAACCAACAATTCGGACAAATATTGCTAACAATGCTTCAATATAATATAACCCTTGTACTGCACAACAAACGCTTTAAGTAAATATGCAGGGGTTGGTGGGAGTTCCAACCTTTGTATTACATTATGCAATAGTCCGTTTCGGAATCTGATTCTGATATCTTAGGGGCCATAGAATCTTAAGTCAAGTCCTTTCTTGTTTTATATTTCATGGGATTTTTATAAGCTTCATTTAAAATTCGTACCAAATCAATATATGTGCCGCTTTGGTAAGAGGGCGATGGATGCGCAGACTAAAACGGTCGTCAACTACTATCTTAAGATGGCCATGCAGCATCGAGACATAGACGTCATAGAGGCTTTACTCACGCTAGCGAAGTCCCTAGTCAGCAGACATCACCAAAACACCACCTCATAAGTCCCATCCAAAAACTCCAACCCAAACCATCACCCTGTCTAAAACTTGTAAAGCAAATAAATAAACACAAATGTAAAGTAATTTAATCTACATAATAATATGTAAAGCTGAATGGTGGAGCGAGTCAGTCATACTCACACGTTAACGTCCTAACGACGGAGCTCTAGAACAAAAACCATCTAGCGCGGACTGCCACAAGTCCGCGCTAGCATATTCATATATAAAAATAGTGTCCGACGTAGGAGTCCAATAAAAGTAATTTTTATAAATTAATAACAAACAAACACACGAGGTAAAAAAGAGCGCTTACTGCCACATGTCCAATCAATCTGCCTAGCCTTTTCCCAACTATATTGGAGTCGGCTTCCAGTCCAACCGGATTCAGCTGAGTACCAGTGTTTTACATGAAGCGACTGCCTATCTGACCGCCACAACCCAGTAACTGGGTAATACGATACCCCTTGGCAAGACCGGTGTCAGATCTAAAGTTTCTGACTACTCGTAACGACTATCAAAGATCATCAAACGTGCTTTCCGAGGCACGGAGGAAAATCGGTATGATGAAATGGTCACCCATCCACGGACCGACCTTGTCAAGCGTTGCTTAACCTTGATGATCGACCCGTGCGGCTGTTATTATTTAGCTACGAGCCACATGTCCGCGCTAGAATATTCATATATAGACCCCTACTTTTATATTTAATATAATTGCAATTATGTAGGTATTAGGTACATCTCCACTCGCCCTACGGGCAATACAGCAGTAAGTACTAGTGATATACCTAATGTATTTTTTTTTTTTAATAATAATCTTACTTTCTTTTTCTACGTCCAACTGACCAACATAACAAGATGAGACATAATATAGTCACCGGTTTCCTCTCGGAACTTCGGACATATGGACCTCAGCCTCCCTTATTTATATTAACGGAGCTGTCTTGTATACCGCACTATGGGATGTACGGAACGTCCGTCACAAATTATGGGACCCTATTAGTGGCGCTTTTTCTCTTCCCTAATTAGAACTGTACCTAAGGAAAAAAAATAAATTTTGGCATGTATTTCGTTTAATTATTTACAGGAGTTATGAGTGCTTTATTAAATAAACTAGATATTTTTTAATTATTTATCAGGGAAGTCAAGGGAGTCAGTGATAGTGTGATGGGGACAGGACAGTATAGAAGAAGAAAAGAGGGGCTCGGATACCTAACCTACCTGTGTGTTTGTGTATTTGTCTGTGTTTGTGTAACTCGGCTTAAACGGATGAACCGATTTTGATTTAGTTTTTTGTTGTTTTAAAAGTGACTTTATCGAGATCACCTATTTTCATCAAACATAGCTAAGAACACCTTAGCTTTGTTAGTCCATATGGACCTCAGCCTCCCTTATTTATATTAACGGAGCTGTCTTGTATACCGCACTATGGGATGTACGGAACGTCCGTCACAAATTTTGGGACCCTATTAGTGGCGCTTTTTCTCTTCCCTAATTAGAACTGTACCTAAGGAAAAAAAAAAAATTTTGGCATGTATTTCGTTTAATTATTTACAGGAGTTATGAGTGCTTTATTAAATAAACTAGATATTTTTTAATTATTTATCAGGGAAGTCAAGGGAGTCAGTGATAGCGTGATGGGGACAGGACAGTATAGAAGAAGAAAACGTGTTGCGCCGAGCCCAAGTAGCATGTGACAAGGACAGGAAGTTAATGATGATATCGGTGCTAGTCTGGATTTATACTCCGTTGTTTGCAATAGGCTCGCTTTTACTACATGAGCAAGACTGGCAAGAGGTATAAATACACTTCTGCCTACTTAGGGAAATAAGGCGTGATGTTTTTCAATTAAAAGTAAAAAAGAAAGAAAAGAAAAAGAAAGGAAAAATTTTCATTTGCCACAAAAACGACATACAAATTAATAATATAAGTAAAGCAGTAACAGTAGTAGATAAGTCAATTGCACCATATCAGCCGTTTTATTAAGTGTTAATAATAATCGTACGTTTTTAGAGTTTCTAGTAAAAGAGTTCAATTTGGTGTTGCAATTTAGGGTTGTGATGTAATAACATATTTTTAGAATTTCATTTACTAAAAGTCATCATTAAAGGGATAATTTAGAAGAAATTACCAATGCTCTCTTGAAAAAAAAAAACATATTCAAAAATTTTCAAAGTCGTAAAAAGGCTTAGTCGTTTGTATAATGAAAAAAGAATTTTACACACAAATAGCCGACGAAACTACCAAAGACCTGGAGGCATGGTAGTGCCCCCACCAAGACTAAATTAATAAGACTCAGATATCTCAATTTCTGACACTTATATCAGAACCCCATCCTGCTCCATCATTTTTCAATAAAAATCAATTGCCGCATGTATGAAATATCGTCACTCCAGAAAGGCTGACTTTTTTGTTGTTGCGTTCGTATTTGGCAGAACATGTTTTTTGTCAAAAGATTTTGTTTTTAGTCCACCAAAAATTAAATAGCATCTGTGCGATGGCGGGATGGGTCGAGAGCATTCCACGTTGATATTTTAAAATGTAATGTTTGTGTTTCAATCAAGCAAATACGGCCGAGCGGTCTTGGATGAACCAATTATGATTTTTTTCGCAAACATGCATGGCAATATTGTCATTATTTTAGAAAAAAGAACACGCGAAGTACCGAATTTACGGACAGTGAAAATCAAATCCATTGCTGGAGCGTTTTTTGAATTAGGACCATTTCAACGCTCCAGCAATGTTGTATGAATCGGCGTGCTGGGGTTATTAGATACTCTTTGATTGGATCTCTTTTATCATTCTTGGCATACCAAAGTAAGTTTCTTTGCTTAGTACAAATTGCGTTCACGTGGCTGTATAGCCATAAATGCGTTTGCCTTTCGGCACAGATGATAAATAGAAAATCGGTGGCAAAGCTGAAACTTTGTCTTGATTTGTTATTTAAATATTTAATAAATATAAATTTAATAATTAAAATGTGTTCCAACGGTTCACGGTCCACCAGATTTAAGATCAGAAGCCAAATTGGCAATGGAAAACCTGCTTCCAGCGAAGTCAAAAGAAAAATACATAAAAGTATATGAAAATTTTATGATTTGGAAAAACGATACAAAAATTCACATATTTTCTCCGAAACAGTATTTTTGGCGTATTTTAATGAGATTTCTAAAACTTAAAAGCTATCTACATTATGGGCAATTTATTCCATGCTGAAATGTACAGTTCATGTTAAAAATGGTACTAACTTTAAAAATTAAGGAAATATAACTACTTTTTTATTTCCCTGCATTCTTTTGAGGAAAGCATTATATATGCCTCGGCGGAAATGGCAATTGCCTGTCTCGTATGAGTAAAGTCATCGCCGACGGCTTGGCCTTCAAACTCATACTCGACCTGCAATTGTCTATTGCCCGGCCTTTTCAATAATGTACTATTCCTGTATTAACACTTAGGATACTTTTCATTGGTTTAATGTTCCCTGGGAACACTTTTTAGGCGGGCGAAGCTGCGGCAAGAAGCTAGTGAAATAATTATATTTTGCAATTTACAGCTCAGTTAGTAAATTTTCCCTAAAATGATTTTGATTTAAGTGGAATTATCTATCGTATATTGTCAAAAACTATCAAACGGTTTCAAGTAACATTGTTCAATTAAGTTAGATTTGTAGTGTAATAATATCTTTTCTTAAATTACTTTTACTAACAGGTATCATTTTAAGGGTAAGGGTGATGTAATTTTAAATGTAAGTTTGTTAGAAACAAACTTACATTTAAAATGCCGACAAGTTTATTTGAACTTTTCAATGGCATACAAAGCCTAAATCTTTGACACCTAATATTAGGTATAAAAAGGTAAATAAAGTTTGTTTGTTCATACCCACACGTTTGTAAAAGGTTATCCCTACAATTACTGATCTGATTACGTAATTTCTAGCTATCTAGACTGAGTGTTGCGTTTTATATTGAAAAAGCGTTGTAGCATGTTTTCGTCTCATGGCATAAGCCACGGGGAAAGATAAGTTTTTTATATAATAAGATAAAAAAAAATATACTCAGGCAAACCACGATCAGATCAATAGATAATATAATAAAAGTTAAGTAACACATTGTTTTGTGGCCCCAAAGTGGGCACATACACTTCAAACTTCTATAATATCCTGAAAACAACACAAAACCCAACAACCCAACACGTGTAACCGTTGTTTAGATAAATTTTTATATCATACACTATTATAGGTACCTATTCCATCCTAATATTATAAATTTCGGAGACTGTCTGTCTAAACGGTTTAATTGATTAAATTTAGAACACGGATAGGCTCTATGAATTTATCTGCCTAGCCTTTGCCCAATTATTTCGGGCTCAGCTTCTAGACATTTTTTCTTTAAAATAGGCTCGCGCTTGACCACTATCTCACTTGATGGTAAGCGATGATGTGGTCGACGGTGAAGCCCGCTTGCCAAGAAGTAATCTATTCACTCTAGACATGAAGACCCCTTTTTTGTGGTGGATAATCATCCAATGACTTCTCCCACTCTGAGTGAAGCGGGAGGACGTGTCAGACTTTTACTGCTTAAAACCCACACGTGTTTCTTCAGTTGCTTGTGCCAGGGCGCGGTAACTCTCTTTCAAATTTATCCGCGACCCAGACAGGCATCGGCCCAGTTTTTGCTGACATCTCTTTGAGGCGCGCGTAGAGTATTACGTGCCGTCAACTCGGGTCAGTCTTATTAGATTGCAGCTATCAGGCAACACAGACTTCGGCAGGGAATTCTCTTCCTTAGCTGTACGCATTATAATAGTACATTATGGTACAAGTGTAAAGTTGGTGATTACCGCAGATGCGCCATTGTGACCCGAGCCGTTAGGTGAGGGTCTTAAGAGAGCCGAGGACGGTAATCATCAATACATACGTGTATCATACGACGTTTTTCAACACACTTGTGGAGAAAATAATACTAAGAAATCATTTTCAACAATAAAACGAGTTGTGAAAATTTTTCACAATGACGGGCAAAATTAATCAGTTTTCCTATGCGCGCGCATTTAACAATGGCGATCGGCCATAGACTAAAATAATGGATTCTTTTTTTTGGCTTTTCGTGGATAGTGTTTTAGCCACGTACAAAATAGGGAATTTAAATTTTTCTTAATTACAGAGCAAATAATATTTATAATTGAGTGGAAGTTTTATTTATTAAGCACGTATCTATTTTAATACGAAGTTGCATGAAATGAGCAAGCAATAGGTACATTAACTTATTTGTACAATTAGCACGATCTTTTTTGTATCGAAACTTGTTTAAGAACAAAGCAACTCAATCAATAAAAATAAAAAACTTTACAACTCACTAGTGAATAATAGCAATGAAAAAGTCACAGTTTGATAACAGGTATCATTATGTGCCTAATTGCGGTGAAATTAGAGCCACTTTATGAGCAAGTGTGTTGAAAAAGTATTTAGTATAACTGGATGCAACTGAGTACCTACCAGTTTTTGCAATGTAACGATTGCCTATCTACCGCTACAACCCAGTAATTGGGTAACAGGATACCCCTTTGGCTATCGTGTCTGGGACTGAGACACGATAGACAAAACACGAAAAAGACAATTGCTCAGTCTGAGACATATTTCCTTTGTTCCGTGTAGTAGGTATGTTCCCGAGGGATAACTTTTGACTCTAACGTGGGTGAAGCCATTACCTAAAGCTAGACATTTATAGGTACAACAGGTATCATTAAGGATAGAACAATTTATTTATTTATTTATATATGCTTTATTGTAGGTACACCAAATTAAAACATATAAAAGGAAACTTAAAACTAAAATACATACAACGGGCGGCCTTATCGCATACCGCGATCTCTTCCAGGCAACCTGGAATGGACAGTGATAGCCTGGACATGAAATGGGGCTGACATTGAACAATCTGCAGTTACAAGGCCTCAAGAAGCAATTACACAAGTTAGGTGCCGTAGAAATGTAGAAGAAAATTCTTGCTCATGCCAATACGAATTTCTTATATCACTTGGTCCCTTGTCGCAACTCCAACTTACATCTGCCATTTTTCTAATATTTGTCTTTGTCTTAGTAACGTCACTATTCTGTTTGAGGAGTGATTTCAGTGTATTCCTGTTGGCATATACAAACTGGCGTTTCAATGCTAAAATGTAAGGGATCACCTGCAATTTCAGTAGTGCATGTCAATCAAATACATTCTGAAGCTTTAAACAAGTGACATTCTATCAATGTAAGGCACAGGCCACATAAGGTGCAGGCCACACAGAAATGGCGGCAGGCGCGGACATGGCAAGGGCGGTTTCCTATTCCAATCAAATTTCATACAAAATGCATGGAAATAAAGCGCAATTTAATCAGGCGCGGGCGCTGAAATGGCGCGTCATAGCCACGTCCGAGCAACGACATACCGTGTGTCCTAAATTGCGCTTTATTTCCATGCATTTTGTTTGAAATTTGAATGGAATAGGAAGCCGCCCTTGCCATGTCCACGCCCGACGCCATTTCTATGTGGCCTGCGCCTAAGCGTCGTGAAAACGATTCGAGAAAAGTATGGGTATGTCATGCTGGTACTGCACTTGGCATATTTGGCAAAACGAACCTTACAACCCTTAAAATAAAATTCATTTTGCTATAGAGATTTGGTGCAAATATTTGTACAAATACAATACGCTAAGTATAGTACCAGCATCAAGCCCTAGCAACGTGTCACGTGATCTATCCCTTACATTTTGGCGACCATTGCCATCGTTGATATAATGACACTTTGTCTAAAGTCCCATGTTATTCAAACTTTTTGTGACGTTTTTGTGAAACAGAATTTTGAATTACGCCATAGAAAAGTTTTCCTTGTTATGAATTCTTATGTGACTGAAGAGCTATATAACACGAGAATAACCATATGTAATATGTGGGGACTCTTACGAGCAACATTTATGATCATGTCTAATCACCTATTACAGAGATTACAAGGTGGTACTGAGAGCCTTTGTATGTTCAATCAAACATTTATAAAGCTCTTTGTTTTGCGTTGTCTCAATATTATGTTTCCTTATGATATATCTTCTATGGGAAAATGTTTTTGCCTTAAAAGGATTTAAGTAGAATTATTATTTTGTTTATTTGAGACTGCTTTTATACTTTTAACAACAAGGCTTACTTCCATCACAAAAAAACTAAAAATATTTGACGATAAACATATTTAAAACATAATTTTGACTTTTTGAAACTTTTGCCAGAAATATACAACGATGTTTTATATTCATAAATTGCTAAATACATTTACCATGTGATAAAACTGGGCCTACAACTTCAAAGATTCTAATTGCAATGTATTTGCAGTGCAATAAATAGTACCTATTTCATCCACTTAATAAATACTAACAATATCACCTGAAATCCATCTAAACCTTCCTTGTTTGTTTAACAGCAACTTGACACAAATGTATTTGTGCACCGTCTAAGATTTATGTTCCTCTTTGCACTAAGTGAACCCAGAGGGAAGAGAGGGAGGGACAGACTGGCACTTACTTGCACAATTCAAAAATGAGGATGGAAACACTCGAGTCGTTATTACGCAAATGGCGACTGTAGTCGTGCAATGAATTCTTATGAACAGAGATGTTTTGTGTGTGGATTTGTGAAAATAGTGGGCATTAAAATAACAGGGTGAACTTTTGAGAAGAGACAGACATCTGCGTAAAACCATTACCTACTGTAAGTTTGCAAGACAAACAGGCTGTGTTGATATTGGGGAGTTCGTTCCACCATTTCTGCTCAGCTAAACACTAGTGACAAGCGGGCATTTAGGGCGACCGTCTTTTGTAAATTTGGAAGTTCGAAAGTGCTGACTTTTGAATTGCATTGGATTTGTAAGTGCCAGGTAAAAAAAGCCAACCGTGATTAACTTTCGATAAATTTACGCTACGGTTTTAGTTTATAGACAGGAAGGTAAAAGAATATCTTATGGAGATAGAAATAGTTTGACAGATTTCCCTCAGTAGGTAGAGGATTTTTATAATTTTTGTAGAAACTACGAGTACAAAAAATCTTTTACAAGCAAAAAACCCGTTGGGCTATGTAACGCATAAAAGCCATATTTCCTTATATTACTAGGCATGTAATGATTACAGCAACATCGCCGAGAAACCAGTGTCATCCATTATGCCACGCCATAGAAATTAGATTTGATTGATCGACCGTTTAATAACGATCGATGTTACAACCACCGGACGCTTACAATTCATTGATATTATATACAGAGATAGAATGATCCTTTGACCACAGATAATATAACTTTGACATACCTGGGCCGGCCTAGGGCCAGGGCCCACATATATCAAAACAGTTTAGTGGCCATTACTAGAGACGGCATTGTCATAACTTTTGTGCAAAACTTTTTTTTTTAACAACATATATCAGCTTCTTGAATTAAAAGAAACGCGAATAAATAGATACCTGGAAGCAATTACAAAATGAAACTGTGAACAATCGGCTTTTCAACTAAACTCTGTTCATCAATCAGCCATGTTCAGCTGACAGTTTTAATTATTTCCAATAAATTGTAAATAATGGTAAAATTAAAATGAGCATAAATAAATTATTGATGTTAAAATCAACATGGACATGAATATTTCAGTATACATTAATTCACGCCCAACTTCCATGAGGATAGGCAGAAACTACTGAAAAAAATGTTTTAACAATAATATAGGTACTCGTAGTAACATTAACATTAAAAGCGCGATATTTACCATGTTTACTGTTTGTTGCGAGTTCCCGATATTTCGGTGCTGTTGCAAGCACCATGATCACTGATAAACTGAAGTCATTGCGGGTGGGTGTTTATGAGGAGACAAAACGGTCTACCCTCTTTCTTGTTCGTTTTTTGCACTCAGTACCGCTACCATTGTCACTCACAACTCGATACTGTTCCCGACACACGAAACTCACTGTGTCCGCTCGCGAACTTTTTTCGGCACTTTCGGCATATAGGCCTGTTAGTAAGACGTGGGTGTATGTAATACCCCTTCTCACTCCTTCGAAAAAGATAAGCGTGACATTATTTCAAGTTATAGAATAACATAATCAACGCATACCAAAGTAAACTTAAAGTTTCCCTGCGTGAGTACTTAATCAGTGTATTTGTCAAGCCACATGTGAAATGCTCGCGAGTCTGAATATCTTCGTTCACAAATTTGTCGGCAGTCTTAGTTTGATAAATGAATGTGTTCCTGCTTTTGTTTGGCGGTTTCTGTACATTAACGAGTTATGTAAAATACAGTTTCATGTAAGTATCTATTATTTAAACTAGGCAATTTTCGGTGGTACATTTTCTTATTAAAAGAGCTCGCCTGAAGAATTCAATCAGTCTGCCTACCCTTTTTACCAGGCTACGGTAAAGCCAAAAGGAAGGATTATGATTTTAGCAGTCTAATATATGTTTGTGTTTATGTATGTTCCTCTGTAACGTCTAAACTATTTTAGATTTTGATGAATAAGATGTCAATCGATTCGATCGAATCGAGTATTATGTCTTATGGCATTCTGCTGTGGGGGTCAGCAGCAGACGTTGACTCAATTTTTATCTTACAAAAGAGGGCAATCCGCGCGATCTATAAAATGGGTCCTCGCGAGTCCCTCAGAGAAAAATTTAAAGAGATCGATATACTGACTCTACCTTCACTTTATATTTTGGAATGTATTTTGTATGTCCGCAAAAATCGAGGGCTTTTCAAAACTAGAAGTGACTTCCATAATTTAAATACACGCAGTAAGCACGAAATTGCAATACCCAAATTCAGATTAACGAAAACTAGCAAGTCTTTTCTTATAAACAGTATACGCTTTTATAACAAGTTGCCTAAGTCAGTTATAGAACTGACCGATGGAAAGTTCAAAAACTACATCAAACGTTTCCTTGTTAAAAAAGCATATTATAAAATCAAGGACTACGTTGAAGATAAAAAATTTGGCTTTGACACCCTCTACGCATGCGGCTTCCCTGGTAACTCATAAACGTCACAAATATATGGATATCTCTAACTATTCTCAATCTCATTTTTTTTTCTCTTTTAATTAGACTTTTTACAATATTTTTCAATCATCATTATAGCCCTTTGCTAAGAATAGTTACAGCACTGATTACAGTATTTGTGCCACATGTTAAATTTAGTGTGGTTTTTTTTTTTTTTTTTTTTTACCTTTGTATAGATTCTTTTACCTATTGTGAATGTGTGAACATTGTAGGCTTTCTAGATGATTATATCATTTGTTAACTTTTTATTTCGTGCATTATTTTTTTTGTTTGTTTTTTTTGTTTCAATTTCGTACGACTTATTGTCGGGCCTACGTTGTCCCCCCATATCCAAGTACTAATGCTATAACATGGAAATATTGTAAACAAAGCAATTTAAAAGAGTAACCATGGAGTTTCTTGCCGGTTCTTCTCCATAGGAAACGACTAACCCGAACCGTGCACCTTTTGTCGACGTTTTATAAGTGCCCATGTAGGCCTATGTAAAATAAAAATATTTGATTTTGATTTTGATCGATTTAAAAATACCGTAGTCGGGTTACAGTTTTTATATAACTTTTAGCTTGTACCTGATATGGTCGGCTTCTATATTCTTTAATTAGATGCAGCTAAATTTCAGTATTTTAAATGGCACCTGACCGCAATTACCCATTCACTGACAAATACGACATCTTTCAGTACTAGGCTATCAGACTTTCGGGACCCGGAACCACTGTCAGAGATCTACGAATAACAGCCAGTGCAGATACAGTGGTTTTTGAGGCTCTGAAGGGCTGAAGAGAGAGCTCGTCTGAAAAATTAGTTATAATAAGTACTTACATACGAGCTACTTCTACCGCTTAGCAGCGTTGTTGTACTACGTCTTGACGGTTCTGATGTCACAAAGCGAACTTGCTTTTCTTTCGATTAAATTCTGAAACGAAAATCACTTCTAATTTATTGTGTCAAAATGCCAAACGCGCGTTATTTACTGGTTATAATTTAATTAGATAATTTTAACATCAAATAGTATTTAAAAGTTGTTAAATTGATTACTCTAGAAAACATTTGAATGTCAAATGACGTCACTTCTAATGACGGTTGACGTTTCGAGGGGTGAATGTTCTGACGCGAAGCGTGTTGAGTGAGTTGGGTAGTCTGGTAGGGACGAGCGTGGAAAATGATTGTGTTGACCTAAGTGGAATAGCTAATGGTAACTTAGTGTGAACTGAAAAGTAAAGAATAGTTCAAATTCCAACCTGTGTGTTATTTATGAATTACCAACTACACGTGAGTATTATTTATTCTTGAGTATTTTCTACCCACTGTCCTTAGACGCCCGGCTTACTTTGTAATAGCTCTGTTTCCTGTCTTGTGATTCATTACAGTACTGTGATTGGTTGAATGATATTCAACAGCCAGAGCATGAGTTGACCGATGATGCAGCGTTCCATTTTCAAGACCAAAGGATCTAAATAACTTAAGGTCGAAGATAAACCTACTGCTGGGTTAACGCACATGTCACACGTGTTTGCACTTATTACCACCAAAATAAACAAGGAAAATGGCCCAAAGACTCAACAATAAGTCAAAGAAATCCTTAAAATATCCAGACAAATCTGTACACAAATAAGTTCAGCTGCTGAACTCGGCACAGACGAATAAATATAATGTTCATAATAATAATCTGTTTCTTTTGTCACGGAATAATGACCCGTACGGTATATAATAAGTCTAATATTCTCACCTAGGTTACAATGTGGGCAGCACTATTCATTCTGGCTAAGTACCAGATATAAACAAACAAAGGAACTGGCTTTTTTATTAGTATTAGCGGGAGATGTCTGGGAAAATCGGGGATAGGATTCAGGTTCGACACACCCGACACTAATTTACCCTATCTGTTGTAGCGAAAAGCTACAAGACGTAATAATATTGCCAACACGCCTTTTTTGGATTTGCCAAACTGGCCGGTTACATTATTCTAATTTTCAAATTTCGATTGACAAGAAAACATAAGTCAAAATTTCTGATGAAAAAAACCTCATTATTAGAAAAATTGAGGTCGAACTTAGATAGTTTAAATGCTCTAAGAGGTAGAATGAACAGTATTTTTTCTCTGGTGAATTTGTAAGCTAATTATTTTAGATTTTTTGTGTGCGATCGCGCCGTCCCGCGAAGATAGGGCAGAGCATGTAAGCGCACTTATCAATAATAAACTTATATCAGTTATTAGAAACCGGACTCCAGTTTTCCCCATTGAGGTATTAATGTACTTCGCACGTTTTCCCCCGTACGGGCAGAGCGCGTGAGCCCATGTGAGCCAGCAGACCTTGTGGTTCCGTATATATTTTTAACGGTCTGGGATGTATAAGCCAGAATCAAACCGTTTGCAACTGCATTGAGGTTAGCTTCAGATGAGGATAGGAGGTAGGCACCTAAAGGCAATTTTTTTCTTTTTTTAAGTTTTTGTTTTTTTACATTCTGAACGAAAATGGCAGTTTGCAATAAGTGATATAACTTGCGCCCGCTCTGTGGACAAAGAACGTTTGTATAAAAATTGCATAACCTTCTCAATTCCAAACAAAATAATTATATAAATTTTTACCCGACTACAAGGAAAGAGTTATGTTTTTCATGCGTATCTTGTACGTAATATTCTTTATTACCTCATATCTTTCAAACCGCTAGATGGATTTATAGAATTAAGACATCGTAAGATACGCCCTGACCACCCGATTGTTCTTGGATAATAGTACTATATGGTACAAGTGTGCAATGTTGGTGATTACCGCTGAGATCCGAGCCGTAGGTGAGGGTCTTAAGGCGCCGATTCCCTTGAGTAGCTGATTTTAAAATGAGAATCACGTCTAAATGGTTTGTCGTAACTTTTTGAAAAAAATATATGTTATATAAGACTGTTTTCTTAATAATTTGATCTAAGCAAATTTTGAGTTTTATTCGTATAACATAGTGTAATTAATTTGTAAAGTTACGTCTAAAACGGACAAAAACATAACAATCACACCAAAACCGCTGGGCGTATTTTAATGAAATTAACACCATCTCAAAGACAATTTAATTATCTACATTTTGATCTGAGCCTTTTTTTTAAAGTCATAGAACAATAAGGAAAGTACAAAAAACTACAAAATTTTGGGTCGCGCGGGTGTGAAACGAGTGCGCGTTTTGTTCCCTCAAGGTTGTTGGCGTTAGTCGTCGTCTTAAGAGAGCCGAAGACGGTAATCATCAATACACACGTGTATCATACGACGTTTTTAAACACACTTGTGAAGAAAATAATACAAAAAATCATTTTCAACAGTACAAACGAGTTGTGAATTTTGTTTCTTAATGGCGGGCATAATTAATCAGGTTTCCTATGCGCGCGCATTTAACAATCGCGGTCGGCCATAGACTAAAAGAATGAGGTTTTCTTTTTTTGGCTTTTCGTGGATAGTGTTTTAGCCACGTACAAAATAGGGAATTTAATTTTTTCTTAATTACAGAGCAAATAAAATTTATATTTGAGGGAAAGTTTTATTTATTAAGCACGTACAAGTTGAAATTATCTATTTAAATACGAAGATACATGAAATGAGCAAACAATAGGTACATTAATTTATTTGTACTATTTGAGCACGATCTTTTTTGTATCGAAACTTTTTTAAGAACAAAGCAACTCAACCAATAAAAAAAAAACTCTATAACTCACTTGTGAATAATAGCAATGAAAAAGTCACAGTTTGATAACAGGTATCATTATGTGTCTAATTGCGGTGAAATAAGAGCCACTTTATGAGCAAGTGTGTTGAAAATGACATTTAAAAAAACATGGCGAACTTTGGGTGCCATATTGTGGGGCTCAGAATCAGGTGGTCAGTCAGCTCGCAAATATGTATCCTCCGACTGCACAGCATGATTTTCTTCTGGTTTACATCTTTTTAGTTCACTTCTTAAGCAGTCGGGTTTTTGATGATTGTATTACCTTTTTTTAGTTCATGAGCTAATAGAAATTTTAGCAGTAAACGTTTGTTTAATCGCGTTCACCATACAAGCAACACGGCATGTTTAATCTATCCTCCTGCACGTGACCGCACCCGAAGACAACGGGAAGGAAATTTTATGAAGTTCCGTTGTCCCCGTTACGGGGACACAGATTACGGGGACAACGGGAATACACCAGCCGACCGTGTGGCAAGTTCGCTTCGGTCTAGTATGACCTATATCAGACCGAATTGAGGCGTCGGACAAATGCGCGGTCCATCCTTATAAGTCAGTACTTAATCTTTTGGCTTCTGGTCGTGATATTATTTTTACATGTTTATCTAAAAGGAATATTAGCAATAAACAACCCCAAACGTTAACCTTCACATCGCTCTTATAAAGATATGAAAAAAACCCCTTGAAGTCTAAACTATTCAAAACTCAAACTCCAGACAAGTTATACTAAACACGGGATTACTCCATCTAGGAGCGATATAAGGACTTCCTCTGCTAACCTACAGTTACTCTGGGGCGCAGTTTTCTCGTAAGCCACCAACTTCGATTTCGTAAAGTGTTCTAGAGCGGTGAGGCTGGATGTAGAGTATTTGAAAAAATTGCTCCCAACTGTAGTCTTGTGTAGACGGCGTCAAAAGAAAATGTTTCTTTTGTAAGGTTTTAGGTATTTTATCTTTTGCTTGTCTGCTGCTAACCTTTTTAAAATTTTGAGTGATACACTCCACTACGATGTACCTATCCATGTTTTCAAGATGGCTGAAAACCAATACAAATGAGAACCTGGAAAAACATATTGAGATTGAGAATTGCTAATAATAGTTTAAACGCATGCCTACTTCATTGTAAAGAGATAATTATTCAACATTGTTTATTTATAAATGTAGATAGACATAATAAATATTTGCAGCAGTAGAGTGATACAGTTGTAGTTGTAGTTTGTAAAAGGTAATCTCTAGAAATACTATAGTCGTTTCGCGTTAAGAAAATAGTGAGTCATCGTTTTTAGCCGGCCCCTCGAAAAATCGGGTTGCAAGCTTTCTTATTTGTTGCGACCCTATTGTTCGAGAGACCCGCTTACATCAATGACTCATTAGAAGTAAAAAAAAAAAACTATATGTTAAATTAAATCTGATTTCAATATTTAAAGTAATTGTGTTGACTATTATAATACCGACTGTGTTCGTAGATGGCACGACTAACCAACCTGACCGCATTGGTTGGACTTGGAATGTAGACAGGATGGTGGGGTAAACGTCATTTAGGTTGTCGTGCCCGTTCAGCCAGCAGTCGTGATTTGGACGTCAAATTATGTGCTTATACGAATAAATAGTGCTGAAGTAAAGTTTTTTAGTTGGTGTTTTTACGAAATATGTATAATACGTAATACATGAATAACTTAAACTTTTAAAAGAGAAGTGTGGAGTTTCTTGTCCGTTTTTTTCCATATCAAACTACCTTTGCGAATGGACAGTAGGATGAATTATTTCTAACTTGAAGTACTTTAAGTCTTGACATTTAAAAGTACCGTCTAATGACTTAATAGAAATAAATAACGGGACTTTGACTTGAACTGTCTATTATTTTCAACTTTATTTAATTTTTGGAAGCTCTAAACTCAAATAACAGTTTAAATTCATATTTAAATCAAGTCATCCCTAGATTATTAAGAATCTACATAGTAATAGAATAACTAAGTTACAAGTTCGATACAAAAGCATTTTAAAACTAGGTAAAAAAATATGAAAACCAATGAATGTCACACCGCCTTCAAAGTAATCGCGAAACATGAAATGAGGCGACGAGCACAAAAGAAAATTGTTTCTGTCTTGAAAATTGGATACTTTCGTAAAACTTTCTTAAATAAAGTTGATTGGAAATGACGTCTGCTAGACGGAGTAAGTAGGTACCTAATAAGATATTTTTTGAAACGAGGTAGTAATATATAAAATGTTCGTCTAAGACGAAGGTTACTGAGTAAATTATTGCGGGGATACAAGTATTAGTTTGTCGGTGTTTAGAGCTTGTTACAGGGTGGTTATAATAATAATAAATAACTAACTTACTTGCTTTGAAATACAATCAAGTGGATTCTGAGGTATATGCCCGACCCAGTTCTCGAAAATGACCATGTCACATTGTACTGCATCAATCAGAAGATTCCAAACAACTAACAGTTTATACGTGGCTAAGTATGTAATAGCAAAACAAAATAAGTAAGAAGCTAAAAATCCCAAAAGTATTGATAAACGACACCGAAATGCCACGTGAGTTTGACCTTTTGTTACTTTTTCAGTCGCTCCTACTACGCATAGGTGACAATCTAGAAAATGACTGAAAACCACCTTTGTTGGTATGGGCACATCAAGAGACATGGTGAGGACCAATATAGTACATATTGCTCTGCGCCTTCCAGAACAAAAGAGAGGTAGAGGTCCAATATAGAAAGAGACCTCAAGCAAACCCAATTGCCCGAACAGATAACCCAAGACAGAACCACTTGGAAGATGACTGACTAGGAAGATGACTGACAGAATGTCACTTCATCAAGAGCCATTTTTTTTTTGTTGTCGGGGAAACCTTCAAAAGTTGCCTGGACTTTGGGGATAAGACCAGGGAGTGGAAGGGGCCCCGATACCTTTTAAAAAACCACCCCGGAATCCTTTCTGTGTAACGTTTCTTAGGGTGCCTAAGGATTTTAATATGGGACTAAACTGGAACCGTCCGGAGTGGCTGAGAAATTTAATAAAAACTTCCTACCGGCCCAGTAGGTACTCCTTCTTAAATAATTGAAATGATACTACAAAACACTGAAATCCCTGCCAAGTTTAAAGCAGTGTCTTAAAAGTCACTTGAATTTAAAAGAGAACTTTGTAGGTCGCAAGTCTTATGCTAAATTGTTCCTTACTTTAAAACATACGTAACAGATGCACTTCTTCAGAAAATAAAGACTGTTCTATAGGTATTCGTATAAGTATCTAGTACTAATGACCGGTTTCAAAGTTGGGCAGATTTTCAAAACAAGTACATAGTTACAGTTTGACAAATGGATATACTAACTTCAAATTCTTAATTCAAGAAACTGGTTCACGTGTACTAAGGCTTTTAAAATATACTAAGGTTCAAACACAAACTGTATTTTCTTTTTAAAATATAAAAGACCATTCTAAATTCAAAAGCTGGCAGCCAATCACTTTTTATCGAACACTTCAAGTTGAGCTATGACTAAGTTTCCACCTCTAACCTCAATTAGTCTTTTCCGATAGATTGAAGCCGGGACCTGTCGTGACTTCAAAAAATTGCCCCGTCAACGACAACGAAGCCAAAGACGAAAACTCTTGTTTTGCCTTTCAAAGAATATTTTGCACTTCAAGAAGTTTGCCGCAGACTTGGTAACCGCGATCCTTTCACTGGGAAGGTTTTTAATTAATATTTCTGCCTCTGTTTTTCTTTGAGAATAACTTAATGAGTTCCACCTTTCAAGTTTTATGCTAGGTGCTTGTTTGTTTGTTCTTCTATTTTTACTAAGTTTGCTGCGAAGTGAGAATTTTTATGCTGATTTTATGCATTTTTTCTGTAGAGTCCTGTACAGTCCAGTCTGTCTAGTTCTGTAGAGAGTTTTGTATAGCGATTTAATTTACATACGTAAGTCCACCAATGCCTAGTTGTGGCCAAGGCTTGTATAGTACTTTTCTCAAACAATGCGCGGAAATTAAAACTAAGGTAGTACCTAGAACTCATTTTGTCAAAATCAATGACGAAAAACAATAAGTGTTCCCGCGTTAAAGTGTTCTTTTATTTCTTTATTCAATAAACAGCGTTCTATTTGTAAGCCAGTTCGAAAATTAAATAATGCCTTTGATAAGTTACCTTCTTGGTTGCCATGTTTCGGGGTAAAAGATCGTTCCATTTTTAAATAACACGACAGATATGAGTTTGCTATGTAATTTACTTGGCCACTTGACACGACAGATATGGATTTTCATACAACTTTTGCCGGCCGCTGCTCGCATGTATTTGGCCAGTACAGCAATTTCTATTTATCTCGAAGAAGGTTGTCAAAATAATGCTCAAATTTCCAAGCATGTTTGAGAAAAAATATATTGAAACAAGACATTGACTTAAAAGAAAAAGATACTCGTAAACAAAAGTTTAAAGACCGAAATAATGTTAGACAAAACAAACAGTTTCCTCCAAAAATTATTTATCATCAAAATAGCCCATAGTAAATAATCACAATTCACTTACTTCATAACCGGTGAGTTACACCACTAAGATTGAAACTAAACGTAATTAATCGTTAAACTTTCGTTAACAAAGATAAACGTACTTCGGTTAGGTGGGTTCGTGTTTTAAGTACTTTATTGCAATGAGCGCTGCAAGCTCTGAATTTAGTAACAGCAATAAATTATAGGTACAACCGACTTTGGCTGGTAAAAAACAGGTGGGACTTTGAACTGGCCAGTAATAAAATTAATTGATGTGATGTTTTATTTGCAGTCGCTAAACAGAATCTTCTATCTACTATTCTTTAAACTCTAGGGGCTGTGATCGGACTTTCCTTGCGTGATCAAATCGGAAATGTAGAGATCCGCAAGAGAACCAGGTTTACCGACATAGCCCGAAGAATTGCCACACTTAAGTGGCAGTGGGCGTGGCACATTGCTCGCAGAACGGATGGCGATGACGATGGGGGAGAAAAGTTCTGGAGTGGTGACCGCGAACCGGAAGCCGTTGCGTTGGAAGGGCTTCCACTAGGTGAACCGATGACCTGGTGAAGGTTACGGGGATCTGCTGGATACGAGACGCACGGGACCGGTCAATGTGGTGACGCTTGGAGGAGGCCTATGTCCAATAGTGGACGTCTATCGGCTAATATGATGATGATGAATATACTTTATTGTAAACCAAAAAGTTACACATCTCTTAATACTATAGGTACAAAAGCGGTCTTATCGCTAACAACAAATCTGTCAAGTATCATAAGTACCCTGTGAATATTGATCAATATCATGTGAAAAGAATTAACTAACAAATAGGGCATTGTGGTAATGTTTCGCTTTGTAGTGTTTTGTTTTGGAAGTCGGTTTAATTTTTTTGTCAAAATGTTTACAATTTTTTTTACAGGATAAAAATTGTAAGTCTTGTTTTTTGCCCTACACTCAGCAATAGTGTAATTTTCTAACAGTGAAAGAATTTTCGTAATAGCATTAGTGTTTCTAGAGATGATTTCCTAGAAACAAACAACTTTCCTACATACACTGGCCTTCAAATTTTTGTAGCACACTTTTGAAATTTCTTCTAAACTATACTAGAAGTCAGAGTTTTGAAATAAAACTTGAACAATAACTTTTAAGTAGAAGAATAACTGGGACTTTAATCAAACAACACAAACTACTTGTCTTCTGAAGTATCCTTGACCGAGTTTTCGGATCAGGCTCATAAACAAAACATCGAACAAAAGATTTGAGTGCCACCAAAGTTTTGTTACGACATAAACCTCATTCTAAGTCGTTCATGTGATACGAGTGTGTTTTTTTGTCTGTCTGTGACTGTTCAGATCAAAAGATTTTTTGTTGTGTTACCGAATATTTTTTTATTAGTCTAAGAACTTAATCTATAGTATTTCTCAATGAATAAACATCAAGGACTTAACATTATCAAATCATTAACCAGGTGATTAATGGTTTAGGTTTAGTGGTGGATAAAACCATTAACCACCAGTAATGGTTTAATAGTTTATGCATTGCTGTGTTAAATGACGAACAAAAGGATGTTACCAATATTGTTAATTTCAGTAAGGATACCGTCATGAAAAAACAGCTTACTTTAAAAAATGCTTTACCCAGATTTTTCAAAAATTATAGTTATTCATGATGGCAGGTACAAGTGACAACTTTTCTTTGCCATTATGTACTGTGCGTACCTAATACAGCTTTTTAATAAAGAAACTCTTTTCTCGGACGCACACACAAGCACAAGCTAACAAGTCATAACCCAATGGTAACGGTTCACCTGTAACTTACCCTTTTATAGAGCGCTCAATTTTTGATACGCTGAGTATCAAATATGGTTGTCGCGCACTATAAGCCGCTATTCGGCACTTAGTCGTCCATTTGTTAGATTGACCCTTTATGACAGAATTGCTATTGTTGTTTTATCGCTATTTGGAGTATATTATTAATCTGTAGGGATGTATGTTTGTTTGTTGAAAATTGAATATTTACTGCTATCAAATATTGCGAGGTTGAGAAAGTTTTTAAACAATTTTATACCTACTTACTTAGTAATCCAGTAGTAATGGACCCAACTTATGAGGTCGTAGGTTCGAACTTCGAGCACAGGCAGGCATTTTATTTTGAGTAATTTATTTTATCACCATTGCTCTGAAAATAGTGAAGATAAACATCGTGAAGAAACCAGCATATCCTAGAACTAAATATTTAGAGACATGACTGTGACATCATGAGAGTGCGGATACAGAAAAATACTTCTTTTGTTAATCCGTACAAGAAGTCGCAGACGTAAGCAGCCTTTTTAATCGACGTAATAGTTACGAGAAAATAAAAATAACGGTCCAAATATTATGTTTTATACGTTATCTGTTCCTGTGTACGACTTATGAGATCAATTTTGTAACTATAGCCGAATTATTACAGCAGTTGGTCGTGAGAAAGTCGTCAAAGGCTAGTTTTATTTGAAAAACTACTTTTAGGACATTCATACGTAATTGCTTTTGGTGATATAAACTTTAGGCTCAAGAGGGCAATCATTTTATATGGTTTTCGTTGGTTTATTAATCTTTTTTATTGTCAAAAAGGTTTATTCTTAATAGAATTACCGTTAATACATGGTTATTTCTTTTCTTGATTATTGACAATTAAATAAACGTATGTTGCTACTTGGGCAGTTTTTCACACACTCGGTGAATAATTTTGCGATCAGCTTTTCATTACGATGCTTTTAATTTTACCAAGAACCTTTGTTGATAATGATTATGTTTTAAATAGAGCAACCAAGAGAGCATTGTATGATTTTGAAATGTTAAAATAATAATCTATGTGACCATTTGATAATTGATCTATGAATAACCTGCGGTCAAAAGAAAACTAAATAAATATATATTTTTACTACAGTTACGGCCTTGACATTTTGTTTACAAAAAAATACAACCGACTTCCAAAAAATACTACAAAATGAAAATTAACTTCAATTTCGGTCGTCAGTCGGTGTTCCTATTTTCGTTTTATAACACCGTCTTCCAAAATTGAAGTTATTTTTCATTTTGTAGTATTTTTTGGAAGTCGGATGTAATTTAAGTTAAAAAAAAAATATCAAGACCTTAACTGTAATAAAAATATTTTTTGTTTAGTTTTCTTTTCTACCACTTTTTTAACTTTTTAGTTATAGTGCGTAATGGGCAAGTTCTATATTAAGGTCGTTTATTGCCCAAAGTGATGCCAGCATAGACTACCCGAATAACATGAAACTTGAACATAGCCGGTGGAATGAGAGTGTATCAGGGTGAATTGTATACATCTGCTTACCCCTTTCGAGTGTACCAGCGTCTTACGTATGCCTAGCAATCTGCTGACATTGCAAACACTTAGTATTCTTAGACCTTGATGACAGTGCAGTTACCGTGAAGCCATCGCACGTAGACAGACATTCGCTGACACAGAAACGTTCGTTACATCAATATAGGAAGTTACTGACGGTGCTATTACCTTGAAACCGATCCAGCCATGACGACAAGGAATCGACCAATGCCGAACTACTATTTTAGAGCATTTTTTGTAAGAAGGAGGCATTCCATAGTCCTACTTCGAGTAGGATGGATATTCGTAGGCTAGTTAGTTGTAGTTAGTCTATTTAATTATTTTAACTATTACATGTCCTAATATCGGCTTGGAATGGCCATCTGTAGGTTAGCTAGTTGTAGTTAGTAGTTGTAACCATTCCATGATCCAACCTCGACTTGGAATGGCCATTCTTAGGATAATTAATTGTAATTAACTTTAATAATTAAAAGTTAAGAAACATTTCGGGTTTTTTTCCAATCCCCCGGCTGTGGTAAACGTATTTAGCGTGATTTTATGTTATGAAATGTAAAAAATAAACAGACCGGCCAACATTTATTGAAGAGTTATGTTGTATATCTACGAAGTTCTTCATCAGATTTTCATCAAATTTAAATGGTACTAATTCGGGAACATACTCTTTCAAACAATTTGTTTTTCAAATTAAGGTTGCAATTGACGGAGATATCGGTGAAAATAAACATAAGCAAACAGAGTCGATAATAGAACCTCTTCCTTTTTGGAAAGTCGGTTAAAAAGTAACATTTTAACAGCGATAGCGATTAACAAAACATTACGCGGTTAATCTCAAATACTTTGATTTTTTTCTAATCGTTCTCGCTGATAGAATATCATTTGTCCATAGCACAAAGTTACATTTTGTCCAGAAGAAACTTACTTACTACACAAAAATGCATACAACATGCAACGAGGAAAGCATGTCCTAGAAGCAAAAATTCGAAGACACATTGTCTCATCTACCAATCCGCTTTGGGCCCGCGTGGTGGATAACGGAACACTCTCTCGAGAGAGAGACCACACACACAAACACACGCACAGGGTCACAGGGTCCCATCAGTAGGAACATTAAAGGATGTAGGATTATGCTACGCTATGCTAGGGCATGACGGCTCATGTCAACTCAACCCAAGTTCACACGGCGAGATTATTTTCAAAATAACACTGCAGAATAGTTTTTGTTTAGATCTGATTTGACTCTATTTGTAGATTACTTTAATACAACACAACATTATAATCAACTACAATACTTTTCATGGCAGTATTCCAGTGCCCCCATGACTATCCGTTTGGATAGTCCACTAGAAAGCCCCATAAAACCCAGAAGTGGACATTTACGCAGATAAATGGACCGATGATGAATGATTGAAAAAAGACGCGATAGAATGCTTTCAGATTTTCAACTAACGACCAACAGCCGAGTAAGGAAAATTTAGAAAATTCTGTGGGAATATGAACTTTTATGAAAATTTTTCCTTTAGGAACTGTTAAAGGTATCGTTTTGCCACACGACGTGGTTCCAACAGCAAACGGAACTTTACAAAACGTGTTTTCGATGGCACGGTGCTTTCGCGTAGGCGAGTGCTACGAACGCTACGGTCGTAGCCCCGTAGCGCTTTCGTAGAAGCCTACAGATTCTTCATATTTTTCTTTGTGTTAGTCGGTGTATATTATTATGTAAAAAAAGTTACTCAGAAAATTTTTTATGCAAGGCATTCATAGTACGAAATTATTCTATTCTACGTCGTTCTTACTAATATAAGTAATGTGAAATTCTGTACATATATTTGGATGCTTGTTAGTCTATAAAATTTAGAACACGAGTAGACCATGGCATGGAATCGGAAATTTACCCCATTATTGGACATTTATTTGTAGTGCATCCCCGTGGGGTAGTTACCACTGGCAAACGTTATTCGATATTGAAATGAGATCCAAAAATGTAGTAAAACATTTTGACTGATTCTTGAAAATGACTAAAAGTGAAAACAAGTTTCTAACCTCGAATTTCCCCAAAAAATTATTAGATAATAGCGGGTCAAGGTGACATAGATAGGCTTCTCATTAAAAATGTTGATCACGTACTGTGCTTATTTGTTTAAGTCTGAAGAACCTGATTGGCTGTTAGCTTCCAGTTACTCTATGTAAAGACGTTCAATGTATTCTATGAATTTGTAAAAAAAAACGTTGCCCCACACTAGGAATTTCTCCTGTATCGTGGGTGCGTTTACAAACATACAATTTCACATACACAAACACTCAGAGCCGGAACAACTATTTGTAGATCATACAAATATTTGTTCCGTGCGGGAATCGAACCCGCGACACGCAGCGCAGCAGTCAATCGCTCAACCACTGCGCCAACCGTGTCGTCAAAAAATTATAGAATCGGCATGCGTGACCTAGAAGCTGTTAATTACAAGTTGCTTGTACTTAATTTAAATTAAATTACCTTATGAAATAACCTTTTTCGCCATAGTATATGTATACTTTTTTTCACACTTGCAGGTTCCTAATTTCTCGGCAGCAAATATATTCGTAAATCAGATGACATCTACAGGTTATGTGTGAGCCAACGAAAGTATTTAAAATGTATTATGTACACATTTGTTGTCTAGTCCATAAATTTCTCTATACACTACGACTTGAACTGGCGATTTTCAAATTCATTATAAAGTCAATTATCAGTTTCAGAAACACAGGCAAATTTCAGTCTAGAAAAGATCATAGGACACTTTTTACTTCGACCTTCACTAAAATAAGCCCTTCAATATAAAAACTAATTGATCGTAAGCTGAAAACGTGATCAAAGGTTTGATACGCACTTTAAGATATTCTGAATAGAAGTATGAAAGGAATTTTGCAAAGCAGAAAGAGTCACAGTACTATTTAAAACGATAACACTAATTCGTTTTTGGTTTAAAAAATACAAAATCCAGCTGTTTCAGAGATAAATGGAAACAACCCAATGACATAATTTCAAAACTTTACACATCTTAATTTGAATTAAGATTCAAATTCAGATGTGTAAAGTTTTGATCGAACAGAAAAGGCTCAAAATTATTGTTGATCTTTATATTTTTAAACAATATACACGTATTTGGAATACTGCCATCTATATCGGTGACTGCACATGACGTCGTCTACTTCACGGTAACTTTAGCGATGGGGATCAGTAGGTCAACTTTATAAAAATAAAACTATGGTTTTATCCCAGGTAGCGTTGGTAAACATCTGTTTTTAAGCTATATATAAGGCTATATATAAGTCATTTTTATTAAATAACAAGTCCGATAATCATTTTATTTAGCAAATCAGCAAATTTAGCGTGCTGTTTAAAGTACACTAGTCGAAAGGAAGAAGCTTGGGCGTGTCCTTTGTCCAACAGTGGACGTCTTTCAGCATATTTCAGTAATCTGATCGAACATCTATTTTTCATACATTTTCATGACAGAAGAATTTCCAGAATAAGAAAGAGGGATAAGACATTTCAGAAAGCTAAGTTTTAGGCTATTAGTCTTCCAGACTCATTAAATAAATACAATACTACACTCCAATTCTTCTGCCACATCCCTGTCACACACCACAACTCGAGCACCCATTAACCAGTGTCAGACCATGGGTGAGACATTCAATATTAACGCCCTTAAATCCTCCCAATTATCCACTACATTACAGCAGTCAGGCCGTTTGACCTCCGAATTAATGTTACATCATAGGGCCGTCCGATGGGTTACAGAATGTGGATGCAGTGATGTATTGGTAGATGGCATAACGATTTATGTCTGAGGGTTAATACTCGACCATTAGTCTGGTGTTTAGATTATTATTAACGGATTTAGTATTGGTTACGGATTATGTGAGTCTGACGAGTGCGTCGCGATTATTCGAAGTTTACCTGATCAAAGAATGTTCACCTTAGTCTTCGTTTATCTGAAGGAAGGCAAGTAATCCTTCAGGCAAGCGTTTTTCGGGCAATCGTTCGTTCGACCAACAGTTTCGGTAAAGTGTAGCTCAGGCAACTGTGACGCGTCTGGCGTCCATATGCTGGTTTGGTCCCTAAGGTGGGTCACGGTGTGCAACGTGTTTTGGTGCGCCGGTGATGGGGGGTACTCCTCAGAGGAGGGTTCGGTGATGGACAGCCGTGGCGGGTTCACGGACGAGTGCTTACGCGTGCCCGTGTTCTCGCCATAAGCGGCACAGGAGGACACCGTGGAGTTTTAGTGGGTTGGAGTCCCAAATAACAGCGCTATCTCCCCGTGGTAGCGCAGTATGCATGAGCATTTCTAAAAGCAAAAAAAAAAAAGTGGCGCCCCCTGGTTTGATAGTATATATTTCTTGTGGTTAACTTACTTGTTTTGATTTTGTAAGACAAATACCTCATTAGTGCGTTGCGTCGTCGCAATGGATCAATCGGCATTGTAAGCTACACCTGCAAGAGGGTGACGCACGCCGTCGCAGTACCGCATCTCAGTGTGGATTTCGGCTTCGATAATGAATCGGCACAAACGTGTTCCTATTGTTGCTTTTATTAACGCCACCGCCGAAATAATTGTAGAAACAATAAAATATTACGGCTATTTCTCTTGATTGCATTAAGAAATAGCAGTGGAAAACTGTCCGTCGTCGCACCAGAGCTCCAACAGCGCAGTGCATCACTCTGCCCCCGCTTAGCCTCTCTTCTGTCGATCCGTTGAAGTGTCGCGTGCGAGTGTAAGTAGATGTATTCTGTGAACCGCATTAAGGTTTTCCCATACTTAGTATAATATATAATTTTTCATCAGTCCCATACGTGTGTGGCATCTATGGATAGGTCTTCAAAAATGATATTGAGGTTTCTAATATAGTGTTTTTTTTTTAACTAAATAGTTTGCGCGAGAGACACTTCCAAAGTGGTAAAACGTATGTCCCCCCCTGTAACTTCTAAAATAACAGAATAATAAAACTAAAAAAAATATGTGATGTAAACTTCCACCGAAAATTGGTTTGAACCTTGTATTTAGGATGCAAAAGCGATGCATAAGATCAATGTGTGGTCTTAAAACCACAGATTAACATTCCCGTCTTTATATATATTGGTAACGGCTTTAAAAATCCACATCAAAAAAATAATCCACATCTATTTCAAAAATTGTCAGCAGTCAAAAGCAATCCAATACGAACTCAATATGTGAATCAATTGTGTCAAGTAGTAATTTATTTATATATGTACATTATTATTTACAAACTAATATTAGAACTAAAATAAGAATAAACATATGTACAATTACGGAGCGTCAAAAAATTCGTCCACATCGCTGTCAACAGGAAAAGTGCCTAGAAGGCTGGCAGCATTGCCACGTTGGATGGCAATGCTGATTCTTTGGCCAAAAAAAAGGCCAGCCCTCTGGTCTCGTGAAGAGTCGACCAACCGCTTGGCGATATCCCGAAATAATAGGTGTGCACTCGGACCCCACGGCCCTAGTGTTTCAACCCCAAACGGCTCAAACACATAATTACCAATTAAATTGTTGTATTTGCGCCGTTTGAGGTTTTCAGCACCTGCAGCAGCCGCCCCAGCGCAGCCCACCGTGCTAGGAAGATGGGATGGTGCAAGGGTGTCGACACAAGTTGCATCCCACACCAAAGACCTACCCAACTTCCAAGGCATTATGGTCATACCATATCATTGTGTCAAGTTAAATGTAAAACCGCACTAATGCAAAAAAGTTTTTTGAGAAATACAATGCACACAATACAATGCCCCACGCATTTATAACAAAATACCTAATATTATTAAACTATGAGTGTATTGAAATTTAAAAGGGCATTAATGGAAATATTAATTAAAAAAAGTTATTACACAATTGACGACTTCCTTAATGATGAATCACTGTTTGATTGACATGCTATTTATACCATTTGACATTTTTATTTTATTTTTATATTGTAACCTTGATGACATTAATGTATTATTGTGACATTTTACTGCAATTCAAACGATTGACATTAATTTGTACTATTTGATTCTCATTGATTTTTAAAATGATAATTCAATATTTTAATTTGTATAAATTAAAATATTGAATGCCCTTGTGGCGGTAGAGCATGGAGGACTCTTATATAATAAAACATCTATGTACTAAATACCCATGTTTGCAAACCAAAAAATGATTTGATTTGATTTGAAATGAACGAGATCTAGTGAGTAGTTTTTTTTTCATACGTCATAAATCGTAAGCCGCAATTTACCAAGTACGGAACCCTTCGTGCGCGAGTCCGACTCGCACTTGGCCGGTTTTTCATATAATCTATCGTGTGCCTGTACACTATAAGAGTTGCTTATTTTAACTATTACATCTATAATAATCATGTATGTAAGATGCGAATTATTATATAAGATACTAGCTGACCCCCGCGGCTTCACTTCCGTCAACTGGCCTACTTACTCTACCCTATCTGCCCTGCCTACCCTGCCAACCCTGCCTACCTTGCCTACCCTGCCAAACCCGCCTACCCTGCCTATCCTGCATACCCTGCCTACCCTGCCTATTCTGCCTACCCTGCCTATCCTGCATACCCTGCCTACCCTGCCTATTCTGCCTATCCTGCCTACCCTGCCAAACCTGCCTACCCTGCCTACCCTACCTACCCTGCCTACCCTGCCTGCCCTACCAACCCTGCCTAACCTGCCTATCCTGCCTACCCTACCTACCTAATATTTTTTATCTATCATCAATAGTTTTCTCAGCGCACGCCAAAGAATGCATTTTATAGGCAACATTTTGCTTGCATCATTTGCCTTGGGTTACATAATTGCAATTTTCATAAGGATCTCAATTTTTTTTTTGCTAGCAAGAGTTCTTCTGATAAGATGGACCTTAATGCACTTAATGCACACTTTTCTAAGTCCCCAATTATCCTCGATGATCATGTTAAATCTTCCACACTCAACGATCTCTTTAATCTTCCTTTGCCAGCAAATACTTCTTTCTCTTTCCATCCTATTACTGAACTAAACATTAAGAAATGTATCCAATCCATCTCCACTAAGGCGGTAGGTGACGATGGCCTTCAACTCCAAATGTTCCTACCTATTCTGAGTGAAATAGTTCCCGTCATAACTCATATTGTTAATTACTCTCTTTTTAATAACTCCTTGCCTTCAGCTTGGAAGAAGGCATACGTCCTGCCGCTTCCCAAGGTTTCTAATCCCTCCTCACCATCCCAGTTCCGTCCAATATCTATCCTCCCAATCCTCTCCAAAGTCCTCGAGAGTATTGTTCAGAAGCAACTGTCATGTTACTTGTCCTCTAATGGCCTGCTGAGTCCTTACCAATCTGGTTTCAGACCTGGCCATAGCACTGTTACCACTCTAGTCAAAATAACTGATGACATAAGGCTAGCTATGGATAATAAATGTCTTACCATATTGGTTTTATTGGGCTTCAGCAGTGCCTTTAACTCGGTTGACTTTGACATTCTCCTAGGAATCCTTTCCTCCCTTAATGTCTCTGCTCCGGTGATTGAGTGGTTCAATTCTTATCTTCGGGGCCGCTCGCAGTCTGTTCGATCCGATGAGGGTTCCTCTGAATGGTGTGACTTGGCTGCGGGCGTTCCTCAGGGTGGTGTCCTCTCTCCTCTTCTCTTCTCAATTTTTATAAATGCTATCACTAGGGTCCTAACTTCTAACTATCATCTCTATGCAGACGACTTGCAGTTGTATCGCCATTTTACAGTGGGTGAACTCGCCGAGGCTGTGGCTGCCATCAATGATGACCTTGAAAATATCAACAAGTGGGTTAAGTCCTTTGGACTTCTCCTGAACCCAACTAAATCTCAAGCGCTCGTTATTGGTGGCAAATACATGCTCAATTTGGTAGATCCCCAGTCCCTCCCGCCAGTAATGTATAATTCTGTGCCCATATATTACTCCAAAAGCGCGAAAAACTTGGGCGTCCATATAGACACTAACCTCTCTTGGGAGGTTCATATTGCTGATGTGAGTAAGAAGGTCTTCTACTCGTTTCAGTCTCTTAAACGTCTCCAAAAATTCTTACCATTTCACACTAAGGTAACTCTTGCGCAATCTCTTCTTCTGCCGCTAATAGACTATGCGGATGTATGTTTTCTAGATGCAACGGAGGTACTCCTAAACAAACTCGAGCGACTGCAGAACTTGTGCATCCGCTTTATTTTTGGCCTCCGCAAGTACGACAATGTGTCGGATTTTCGGACCAGATTGAAGTGGCTGCCAATTCGGCGTCGACGAGATACCCACATCCTATCCCTTCTCTATAATATCCTGCACAATCCTACTTCTCCTCAATATCTTCGCGAACGGTTTGAGTACCTCGTCCCGAGGGGTAAACCTTGTCGCACAGCTACTTCACTTCTTCTTCGAACTCCGCGTCACACTTCCAGCCGCTATGATGGCTCCTTCTCTGTTACTGCAGTGCAACTCTGGAACTCTCTCCCACACTCCCTACGCGATAGCCCTTCTCTCGATGTCTTCAAGAGGAAAGTTAAGGAGCATTTTCTTTCGACACAATAAAAAATATTAGTAGATTTATATATATATATATTTGTACTAGCTGTTGCCCGCGGCTTCGCTCCCGTGGACCACCCCACATGACCCATTTTCGGGCATAAAAAATAGCCTATGTCACTCAGGAATAATGTAGCTTTCTATTGGTGAAAGAATTTTTAGAATTGGATCATTAGTTCCAGAGATTACCCCCTACATACAAACTTACAAACTTACAAATTTTACCTTTTTATAATATTAGTATAGATTAATGAACATAGTTCTTCTATGTATGTATTATTATTATATATTTAATTGTTATGTTACTGTTAAATTGTACACTGGATTAGCCCTGAATTAAAATGATCTCTATCACTCAAAGGTTTGCTGGAAGAAAACTCCATTTTGGAGTTAAGCTCGCCTTTGTACATGAAAATTGATTTCACTTTGTATAAATGTATTGTTTTGGTGTACAACAAAGAATTAAGAAGGATCTCAATTTTTTTGAAAATATATTATAGCCTATGACACTCGGAAATAATGTAGCTTTCTACTGGTGAAAGAATTTTCAAAATCGGTTCAGTAGATCCAGAGATTACCCCTTACAACGTCACAAACTCACAAACTTTACCTCTTTATAATATTATATATTAGTATAGATAAGTTACCTATTAGTTTGCGTAGAATTCATAGAAGTGATATGGAGATGTTAAACTTGAATATTTTATTGAGTCCAATTCTTTTTGTAGCTGGATGATTTTACAGAAATTGTTCCTTGCGGGCACTACTTCCGTTGTACATTATGTAAAGAACTCTTGTGCATTTCATGCTTCTAGACCCAACGATTTAGGCTATGGGTTGTCACTAAATAAATGAATAAATAAATAAATGAATGAATTCAGAAAATGTATTCGGATTGTAATGGTACTTATACATAAGCCCTGACATTTTTTTCCATGAGTTTAATAAAGAAAACAATTTTTTTTTAAATTATCAAACCGACATACATAGTATACCAAACCTAGTATCAAATCTTTGTTTTAATCCTTTCTTTGAACCTGTCAAAAGTAACCTCATTCTTCTGTGGTTAACATACCATTACGGCCAAAAGACCTTTCACACTAAGCACGGCTGTAGTAGTCTCGAATCAAGGGTCAGACTTGTATGGTTTGAGATAAAAGGGGGAATTATGCATATGTAGGTAGATATAGATAACAAAGCAGGCATATATATAACGAAATTGTTGGTACAGTACAAATCAGAAAGTCGCTTGTACGGATTCAGGGAGCGTCCGTATTTCTTGAAATCGGAGTCTTTAAGTGTACCCTTAACTTAAAGACTCCTAGAGTCTTTAAGTTAAGGGTACACTAGTCGACGGCACGAACTATTTTGTGCGCGGGGTTAAAATGCATTTTATATCTACCGACAACACGTGCGGAAGAGATAGATGCTGTGATGAACAGTAGGAAGCTAGTTCGCGTACGAACACACACTTTTGCAAATTTGTAGCGAAATGGATAACGATTTAGGACGAAACCGAGCGCGCGAAATTTTATAAACAGACCTTTGGCAGTCTAGATATCATGAAAAAACGACTAGATCGATCTGTTCAAAATAAAATTATTTGCATTGTTAAACTACTAATCTATCCCTGTATCGAGGCCGTTTTGCAATTTTCCGTCTTGTTATGGTATTTATTCGCGCCCAAAAATGCGTTAAAATTAGTGTCGAAATGTGGTACTTTCGACGCTCATAACTTTCAAATATTTTCTTTTTTTACTTTTTTGTATCTGTCTGTGGCATCATAGCTCCTAAATGAATGAACCGATTTTGATTTCGTTTTTTTTTTGAAAGGTGAATTTATCAAAAGAGTTCTTAGATGTTTCATAAAAATCGATTCAGTATTTCAAAAGTTATGAACGTTTTACTGTTTGAAATTACGTGTTCAATATTTTTTCGACCGAAGCGTTCCAACTTCTAAGTAACTTATGTAGCATGAAATAAAAATGTGTCGGGGTTATTTTTTAATGTTACTTATTTCATCAAAGTAGCGATTTTCCCACTTTCTGCAACAGAGTTCCTCTTTTTGAACTCAAAAATAAGTTACATGTCAACTAAGAGTGAAATATATCTATGGATGACTTTGACAGTCTAGTCAAGTCTAGTGGAAGCGGGTCCGACTGCGGATATTAATATCTAAACTCTATTTCCAGCCAAGATAAAAAAGTGTGGTTTTGTCTTTTTCAATTTTAATCGGTTCACTTTGTTTATATTGAAAACTGTGACAGAAGCTAATAGCCAAAACGATGCTAGGTTTGTGGTCTACTTAGTAATGTTTCAGGAGCTAAAAGTACCTACTCATGATCATGAACAATGGTTTCAAACAAATTTAAAGGCACCCTGTGACACACTGTCTTTCTCAATTTAAATACGAGTATTCAGCCAAAAACTAAAAAAACTTTCTTATCAACATAAAATATACGTATGTGTATCTAAGCATCTATAAACCACGCACACATAAATATTTTCTTGCCAAACGTACACTTACATACCCAACTCAATATTAGGTAGACTGGGAACCTTTCACATGAGATAGCACAATAAAATCCAAGTGAACCGTAAAATTAATCAAAAATCACAGTAAAATAAAAGAATAAATCAGCTGAAACTGGCAAACAAGACAATACCATAAAAACATGGAGAAAAAATGACGAAATAACATGAATTCATTCGATTTTCGTTTACATGTATTGAGAAACTGGTATTTACATGAGCGTCTATTTTATGTGCCTAGTAAAGTCGTGATATAGAAAAGTAAAGAAGTACCTTTTCTAATACATTTAAAAAAAATGCAAGTGCTATATCCTACCAGGTTTGTCTACATACATGAAGCGGCAACAATGTCGCTACTTACAAACTAATGACATGACGTCACACAAATCCAGCATCGCGCAAGCAAAGTTTTCAGCGCGATTTAAACAGATACAACAGTCCCACAATAACCGTCGGGCAGTTGCCCGGACCAGACACAACTCCCGTCTGGTTGGCGGATCCTCCCTTTTCTATGGAGGTGTGTGGGGACTTTACACCCTGCTTCGCATGCCTCCAACACACACACCACACTGGCCTAACATCACACCGCCCGTCATTCCACCATGGCAACGATGTTAATAAAGGCTTTATTTGATTACTGTAGAATACTTATTTATTCACGAAATTCCCAGTTAGAACACAAGGACACGGATCGGCCAGCACGCAGTAACTAACAATCATACCACACACACACTCTTGCACTCTACAAACCGCTGACGCATAACATTCATACTTACATTGTCCCTACAAGGCTTTGACAGATAAATTGGGATTTAAGAAACTCAATAAATTCAACAACAATTGACAAAGTTTATCTATATTTTTCAAAAAAAAAAAAAAAACCCGAAACAAAAGGTGGCCAGGACAGATTGCATACGGAAGGAAAAAAACCAGGCATTTGTGGCAACTTGAGAGAGGGCTCTGTCCAGCAGGGGACTGCTGTACCCACAGCTAATTGGTTTGTTGTTGTTGTAAATTTATGTATTTGGTTTTGCGGTATTCTAACACCAAGCACGGTTACTCTGGGAAAATGCTCGCTATGCCTAGACTACTATAATTACAAAACCATTATAAAGAAATTGTAAAAAATTGCAAATTGTATAATCATTTAAAAGTACAAAGTTCGACGGCTCACCTCACTGCACCGCTGTCAATGAATGCCACTGGCAGAAAAATAGACATTGGCTCAGACGCCAAAGAAGAAAAATAAAATATTTTCTTTCTTAACTCACCTACTTACTGGCAGAGTCGTAAAATCTGTAAACTGGAACGTGTATCTATAGAACTACGTCACGTTATCCGCGAGCCCAATAACTTATCTGATAGTAATTTTTATGTAAGGACCGAAAAGTATGGCGGTATGGCCCCATATAACTTGGCCGATGCAGCTATGAAACGTGTGAGGGATAAAATGTATTGTATTATAACACTATGGTATGGTAGGATTGCTCGTGGCTAAATAATAACAGCCGCACGGGTCGATCATCAAGGTTAAGCAACGTTTGACGAGGTCGGTCAGTGGATGGGTGACCATTTCAACATACCGAGTTTCCTCCGTGCCTCGGAAAGCACGTTAAGCCGTTGGTCCCGGCTGTCATTTGAAGATCTTTGACAGTCGTTACAGGTAGTCAGAAGCTTGAGATCTGACACCAGTCTCGCCAAGGTGTACCGTGTTACCCAGTTACTGGGTTGTGGAGGTCAGATAGGCAGTCGCTCCATGTAAAACACTGGTACTTAGCTGAATCCGGTAAGACTGGAAGCCGACCCCAATATAGTTGGAAAAAAGGCTAGGCAGATGATGGTATGGTAGGATTGGCTTTGAATAATATGTGTTGTATTGTGTTGAAGATAGGATATCTATATATTTTTATCTAAATTTAAATGGGTTAGAGTCGATTATGTGGTTGCTGTAGCCTCTTACTATGTTAATTTAAAAGAAAATATTAAGCACCAAAAGAAACAAAACAAATACTGTATTTGTTTTTAAATTGTGGTTATTTTGTATCTTTATATATTTAATTGTTTGTAATAAACACATAACAATTAATCATCATCATTTCAGTCGAAAGACGTCAACTGCTGGTCATAGTCCTCCCCCAAGTGTCGCCACATTGACCGGTCCCGTGCGTCTCGCTCGCATCCAGCGGATGCCCTCAACCTTCACCAAGCCATCGGTGCACCTAGTAGGAGGCTTTCTAACGCAGCGTATTCCGGTTGGCAGTCGCCACTCCAAATCTTTTCAGCCCCAACGGCCTGTCGTTCTGCGAGCAATGTGCTTTGCCTACTGCCACTTAAGTTAAGTAAGGCTATTCTTTGGCCTATTTCGGTAACCTTCGTTCTCTTGCGGACGTCTTCATTTCTGATTCTTTTAGGTAAGGAAACTGATGAGACCCATTGTAAGCAACCGCATAACAACAAATACTTTACATTATATCAGTAGACTTAGTCTTATTCGCTTTGAAGATATACAAAGACTAAAACTACTAAACTACTGATTATAAAGGCTCAAAAGTCTCGAAAAATATGAGCCATTTTACTGCCTCGAAAAACAATTTGTACCAAAATAATATTCGAACTATTTGATATATTCCGCCTTCCATTTCATCATAACATTTCCTTTCTCATCTTGTGACGAAATATAATTATCTGGCCGCCTATGAATACACAATGGGTGATATTATACCCAAGGACGTCTGAAGGTCATGTAAAATCCATGCTTAATATTATAAATGCGAAAAAAAACTCAGTCTGTCTGTATGTTTATACCTTTTCACAGTTAAACCGCTGAACCCATTTAGATGAGATTTGGTTTGGAGGTATTTTGAGACCGTGGTAAGAACATAGGGCAGTAATAGTATCCCGGTATCCCGAAAATCATCCTTAAGTGAAGTGGAAGTTTGGTGAACCAATAGTTTCTCTCGTAAGGCGATTAATAAAAGGTCGGATAAAAAATAGGCTATTCGAAGTACTAATACTACGCAAACGAAGTCGTGGGGACCAGCTAGTAAGAATATAAGTACAATTTACATGAAGCCGGCAATCAATCATGTTATTATTCATTCATCCATCAAAACATATGAAATGTTTTGAATTAAAAACAAAATGGTTTGTATTGACGTTTTATTATTTTTATTTTAAGTAGAATTTTATACTTAAGTTTACCTGATCCGATATAGCTTGATTGATTTGACAGATTTTAAATTAAAAGATAGTTAGTTGGGTACTAAAACAATTTAAATTAATAAAATTTTACCAACGCGTTCTAAAAAAAACATTTATCTACACTCACAACGTAATGTTCCAATTATGAATTCAAAAAATATTGCATAAACACGTACTTTATATTCGTGGATAGGTAAAATTAAAAAAAAACCATTATAGTTCAATATTTTCCTTCGATTTTCAAACAACTGCATCATAAAATAACTTTTTTTCTATTATGATACAGGACAAATCCAAGAAGTTAATCACTAAGGAGATTCCATCAATTATTTAAAATTTTTGAAATGCCATTTTTATAGTACCTAATAAAAAAAATTGATTCCAATTTTAACTTGTCTGTAACAGTGCCCGCTTTAGGCTTATTACGCACTGCCATTTTTATTTGCGCGAACTTTTGTCTCTTTCCACCTGTTCATAGAGCTCAAAATATTCGCGCAAATTATATTCGCGCTGCGATGCGGTAGATTCTGTTGCAAAACACGGATTTCATGCGGTATTATTGCAGCACGATTTTTTTTACCGCAATTTAATGCGGTGATGTGCTGGGTTTTGGCGCCATTCATACGTTTTGCAGGTTTCGTTGTACTGAATTTCATGACTTTTTAAAATTCTTGCTTAAAATGTCTGATATTAGTGAATGTGAAAAAAAATTGACGCCGCCAAATATTTTAAATGCGGTGAAGGAAATTATATTATATGATGCATTTATCACAACTTTATGGCATGGAAAATGCAAAAAATAAAATTAAGTAGGTTCAATCCCAAAATGTATGAGTGTAGATAAAGTAGTGTATGAAACTGCACATAACTAGGTATTAAAACATTCGTGTGAATACTATTAAAAACCTCGCCTACGGCTCGGTTTTTAAACTCACACTCATGTTTTAATACCCCTCATTATGCAACAGTATCATAAACTACTATTATATCTATACTTATATAATATTATAAAGCTGAAGAGTTTATTTATTTGTTTGAACGCGCTAATCTCAGGAACTGGTTGGAATTGAAAAAATCTTTTTTGTATTGGGTAGTCCATTTATCGAGGAAGGTTAAAGGCTATATAACATCACGCTACGACCATTAGGAGCGGAGCATAAATGAAAAATGTAAAAACGGGCAAAATTATTCCTTTTTACTAGAGCTTCCGTTGCGTGCGCTGCGTAAGCGGTTTAAGTAACGCAACATTCATGTATCTAGGATAGGTAGGGTAACGTAGGTAGGTAGCCAGCCGGGAACGGGAGTGAAGCCACGTGGGACAGCTAGTTAATTTAATAATCTGTTTGAAGACATGTGACATCCACCAACCCGCACTGGACTCAGTGAGGAGGCGTGTGTCCTAGCAGTGGAAATATTAAAAGGCTGAGGATGATGATGATGATGTTTTGGAAATCTGCGCTCATCTAACAATCTTCTCTTGCTTTGTCCGTCTCATACTTCCGATTTTATTCATTCTTCATTTCACATTCAGTCCATTCTTCTCTGGAATGCGCTTCCTCTCGATATCAGGAAGGCCACCAGTCAGTATGCATTTAAGCGAAAGTTACGGCATTATTTTCTACATGATTAGCTGAGTCGTCTCAATAAAACGCCTTTCTATTACTTAATATATATATATATATTTATGGTATTTATTATAGTAAATATATAAGTATGTTTATTTTAGCTATATGTATATATCTACTATTGTACCCATTTTACTTTAATATCTTTTTTTTTTTTTGCACCTGCCATGTTATCTCTCCACCACCCTTGGTTGACTGGTAGAGAATGCCTCAGGCATTAAGTCCGCCTATGTACCTTTATGTTGCATGAAGTTTTAATAAATAAATAAATAGATGTTTGAATAATCTGTCTGGTTGTGCATGAAGAACTACCTTTTGGTGGTGCGATGATCTGGTCAGGGCTGTGGGGATCTGCTAGATGCAGATATCTATATAATAAATGTTTTGTGCGTACTTTTGAATCTTCAAATTTTAAATTCTCAATAAATTTGAAAGAGTTGATTTAGGTGCAAACCATTTTTTTCTCAATTTTTAGAATTTCATTTTACTAATCTTATCTTACTTCTCACTAATATTATAAATGTGAAAGTTTGGATGGATGTGTGTGTGGAAGTGTGGATGTATGTTTATTACTCAATCACGCCAGAACGGCTGAACGGACCTGGATGAAATTTGGCACAGAGATTATAGATTATAATTTACATCCCAGTATAATATTTCCTTGGGATAAGAAATCTATCTATCTTGACCCTTAACAAGACCTTGGCGCCTAAGCTATCACTTGAGCCATCAAATATTTACCATACAAGCGACCGCATTGATTAAATGGCATGTCACCTTTAATTAAGAACATTACCAATTTAAGATGATGCAAACACGGAGTCAAGACGAGTATCTGGAAACTGTGTTTCGGCAATCTTAGGCAATCATCGGTAAATATTAGTATTGGAGCCTTCTTCATTCTTTGTTATTTTGAAATAAAACTTATCCGCTTCACTCGACTCAGTGTCCATGACAGCGAAAAGAAATTTAGTGTCTATCATATTATCATATTGATATATCCATACTAATTAGAGGAAGGACATAGGCTACGAGGCTACTACAGTCATGAATCAAAAAAAAATTGTTCGATAGTTTAGGGTAGGGTACAGTAGGGTAGGGTAGGGTAGGTTGGTTGATAGGTAGGTAGGGTAGGTAGGTTATGTAGGTAGGGGGTAGGTAGGGTACCTAACCTACCTACCTAGGTAGCTGTTGAAGGGAGCGAAGCCGGGGGGGACAGCTAGTAACAAGATATAAATGTCTGGAATATAGAAGTTAATAAAGGACCACAAAAGAATAAAGACCCCCGCAGGAATGATTTCATTTAGTATTAAGCACTTTCAAATTCCCTAAATATGAATACTGCAATAAATTGAGCGTACTCAAATGTACATAATAACAAATTTGTAGCTATACAAATATTAATGCCACAAAGTTGTTCAAATTGAAATGCGGATTGTTAACAAATTTCAAAATATGTAGTTACATAGTAATAACATCAATTTATTTAAGTGCAAGTCATTGAACCGCAAAATGGCCTCATTTTATTGAGATCATTCTTTTTAAATGCGGTAATTATCCCGTTTAGTTTATTTTTTTTTTATCCAAAACTTGTGTTCTTAAAATTTTGCAAATTCTAATTGCTATGAAACGTCAAACAGTTTACTTTTTCATTATTTCTTTCGACTATAAAGAGGATTATAGGATATAAAAAGGCCAGTGGTTAGTTATAAGAATTAAAAAGACGGCAGCAGTATTCTATTAGCTTAAAACAATTAGTTATACTGTGGCCATTTGTTACCGCCAATCTATTTGTCATATACAATATATTTTGCTGCAATATGCGATACATATAATTGTATCTCTTCTGTACCGTGCTTGAATAAAATATTATGCTCGGCTTCTAAAAACATCACATGATATTCGCATTATTTTTAATGAAAAGAAAAAATATATCGAGAACTTTGTGACACTAAACGTGTAGCTATTCTAGACTGTAAAAATCAGTGTAATGAAGGATGATTCGCATTATTTACAAAAAAAATAATCATAAAGACAAAACATATCATCAATTTTTTAACACTAAATCAGTGAGAACCATACACAAATGTTTCCACAATATGTTTAAACTGTACATTAGGATACCCGTACCCTAGTACATTAGGATTCTCTGTGAACCGATTTACAAACACGATCAAGTTGACAAACAGTCCAGTTTGCATATCTATCTGCTAGAGTAAACAGGGTGACTTTTAATTCATTGGCAATAAATAAGAAAAAAACTCATCAATCATAATCATCATTTTAATATTTTATAGGATGAATGTACTCATGTATATGAACAACATCGGGAAAATAATTCGGCGGTTGTATTTGTGTGTTTTTTTCAGATTTCAGAGTTTATGCCGTAGGTTTGAGTTTTTTATATGATACATGAGTGTTTTCATCCTCTGATAGATTAAAATGATGATTATGATTGATTGAAAAACTGGCCAAGTGTGAGTCGGACTCGCGCACGAAGGTTTCCGTACCATTATCGCAAAAAAATGCAAAAAACACGTTTTTTGTATGGGAGCCCCAATATTTTTTTTCCTGTTTTTAGTATTTGTTGTTATAGCGGCAATAGAAATACATTATTTGTGAAAATTTCAACTATCTAGCTATCACGGTTCATAAGATACAGCCAGCAGGTGACGGACAGGCAAACAGACAGACAGACGGACCGCGGAGTCTTAGTAACAGGGTCCCGTTTTTACGCTTTGGGTACGGAACCCTAAAAAAGCAATCCCATTTTAGGGTTCTATACCTAAAGGGTAAAAACGGGACCCATTACTAAGACTCCAATGTCCGTCTGTGTGTCTGTCACCAGACTGTATCTCATGAACCGTCATAACTAGACAGTTGAAATTTTCACAGATTATGTATTTCTGTTGTCGCTATAACAACAATTACTAAAAACAGAATAAAATAAATATTTAAGTGGGGCTCCCATACAACAAACATGATTTTTTTGAAGTTTTTTGCGATAATGGTACGGAATCCTTCGTGCGAGAGTACCCTTTGGGAACGAAACCCTAAAAAAGCAATCCCTTTTTAGGGTTTCATACCTAAAGGGTAAAAACGGGACCCCATTACTAAGACTCCAATGTCCGTCTGTGTGTCTGTCACCAGACTGTATCTCATGAACCGTCATAACTAGACAGTTGAAATTTTCACAGATTATGTATTTCTGTTGTCGCTATAACAGATTCACCCTTGTTAATGTCGGAAATTATCCCACAGTCATGAGCTTTGCGGACGTCGCGTCGGTCTACATAGGTCTACCTACATTTAATATGTTTTATTTATATATTTGTATTATACTTACACATAATTATACATCGTTTGACCCACCTTCTGTGTTTATACTATTTTGTTTGTTATCTATTTATTCTATTTAATTTTTTAAGTATTTTCCGTTTCCGTAAGTTTGTCCGTGGCATCAACAGTGGGCCTAATCAGAATATCAGCGAGTATTATTTCCTTTTTGGTTATTGATGCACATGCTGAGATAGGAGCCTTGTTGGTCTCACACGGAGTTTTATTTTTATTATTGTTTAATCTTTTGTATTTCCTTTTTTCTCGTGTCTCCTGTGCGGGTCACAGATAAATATTTTTCCTTCTTTCTCTTTCCACAGGAACGTACTACCGGTATTAATAGTATCCTATGCCCGTCTTTGTGTTTCAGTCAGCTTAAATTTTTGCTATAATTCATCAAAATTGGTTACCAGATAAAATGTATTTTTATCCATTCCTGTCCTTATCCATGATCTGTGGAATAAAGGCAAGTATTCTAAATTCAATTCGGTTCAGCTATTGAAGCGTGAAGGGTTAAGGGTACACTAGTCGACGGCAGGAACTGTTTTGTGCGCGGAGTTAAAATGCATTTTATATCAACCGACAACACGTGCGGAAGAGATAGATGCTGTGATGAGCAGTAGGAAGCTAGTTCGCTTACGAATACACACTTTTTCAAATTTGTAGTGAAATGGATAATGATTTAGGACGAAAACGAGCGCGCGAAATTTTATAAACAGACCTTTGGCAGTCTAGATATCATGAAAAAACTACTAAATCTATGTAAGAGCGGAAGTACTCAGGGTTCTCAAATGATAACGATCAGACATCTTGTAAACACTTTTTATTACTCACACCAACAGTAAATCAACTTAATTTTATAAGGAGATGTGCACAGTTCAAAATACAATTCAATATTAGGTTCTTTCGACTAGAACTAACCTATTTATACGTTTTGACAAATGAAAAGGCGTCACATAGCAACAACTACCGGTGACATTCGTTTATCAATTAATTTTAGATTTAAGTTTGTAAAAATACAGTAATTGTGTTCAATATTTGATTAGTAATTAATAACACATTTTACAAATATTTTGAATGGATTTAGCTACCAATTATTTTATTTGAATGAACTAACAGTCAGTGATCTACCTTCCATTTTTGATTTTTAAAATATTACTCAAATAAAAAGAAATCTTTACATTAACAATACTTAATTCGGGTTTCCGTTAAGTCACCTGCCTTGAAGTTTGATTTCATCTGTGGTACTATTTTCATTTAGCTGCGCTATCATCTATCTGTTCAAAATAAAATTATTTGCATTGTTGAACTACTAATCTATCCCAGTATGGAGGCCGTTTTGCAATTTTCCGTCTTCATAAGGTATTTATTCGCGCCCAAAAATGCGTTAAAATTAGTGTCGAAATGTGCAACTTTCGACGCTCATAACTTACAAATATTTTCTTTTTTTACTTTTTTGCTTCCATACAGGGCTATATAATGATGAGACAAATTGATATCACTTTTTATTTTGAACGTACATCGTCTAACAGTGTAATAATCCCTAGACTACGTTTGTATGGATGAATTTTCGACTAGTGTAACCTTAACCTATCATCCTGTCATCTACACATCTAATCATACAGACTTTCATATTTATAAAATTAAGTACGATTACTAACGTTTTATTGAATGCACGTGAAAGTTTATACGGTACTTATAATAAATACGAAATTTTTAAGATTTTTGTCTGTCGGTCTGCCTTTTTGTACCGGGCAATCTTCGAAACGGCTGGACCGATTTGACGGGACTTTCACTGGTAGATAGCTGATAAGGAGGGCTTATAATGAGTAACAAAGGTTACTTTGTATCCCGAAAAAATTCACAGTTCCTGTTTGAAAATTAAATAAATAATATTTTACGAGTTTGACGCGGACGAAGTCGAGGGCAACAGCTAGTGATTAATATAATATACATCCAAACAAACTAACTTTCACATCTGTAGTATTAGTATGTTCAGTGAAGTTTCCCCAAAGAGCGATCAATTGAGGAAGTTGTAAGAACTTTTCTCAATCACACTCCGTCTTTTTATTTACGGCCGTTATATTCAAATGTTCGGATAAACATAAACAAAAGGTTGATGACATTCTGATGGGTTTTCGAACGTTAACACGATCTCTTATATGTTGTTTTACTGGTGGAGGCGTTAAACAAATCTTTCCTTATATCGTACTAGTAATATAAATGTGACAGTTTGCTACTTTGGATGCTTGTTACTTTTATCGCTCTGTTCGTTTCACGGTCGCAAGTACGACTACTGAGAGTGGGGTCCTAGGTTAGATTCTCGGGTTGGGTAAAGTGTTATTGGTTTTTAGGGTTCCATACCCAAAAAGGTAAAAAAGGAACCCTTATAAGATCACTCTCTTGTCCATCTGTCCGTGTGTCACCACCGATTTTCTTAAGAACGGATGGACCTAGCTAGTTGAGATTTATACCAGATACTGAGGTATATAATAGTCCCTATTAAGTGTATAAACATCAAGGTTCTGAGTCAACACGATAATAAGATATGGGCAAATTTAGATTTTCGCGAAACTTGTAAGTATCAAAATTTACCTTAATTTTCAACTTTTTATATTTTAAGGAATATTCCCTTTATTTGTGTTGTAAGAACTTGCTTTTAACCAAATTTGACAATTATTCTAGGCCAACAGGAAGTACCTACTCTATAGGTTTGGGTCGAAAACCTATATGGTAGTTCCCATTGACCAAGTTATCTAAATTATGTTGGTGAATGTAGCTGTTTGTACGGAACCCTCGGTGCGCTAGTCCGACTCGCACTAGACAGGTTTTTACTACTGAAGCAGCCTGAAGTTGGGACGGTGTTATACCCTCGTGCCTTGAAAAGTACGTAAACCCGTTGGTTCTGAACCTATTTTCTGTCCGGCTAAGTCGTATTGCCGTGTTATCGCACTATGAGAGTGAGTGAAGGCAAGAGCGTACCTGTGTTTACAAAAACACTATTGCGTACTATGATCTTTCACGTCCACGGCTAGTCTCCGCTAAAATAAGCCACCGTAACAAAACTCGGTCTGGAGGATTTGACGCTTGTACAGCTAAACGACCTTTATTTAAAGGTAGGGTTGATTTCAAATATGACTAATAAAAGGTTTTTCAATAAGGGCGGGTAGATGTTGAAATGAAATAAAACAAGCTGTGTGTGAGGTATTAACAGATTTTTTTTTTTATTTGAAGACCCACTTGTTCCATTATGTGGGGAATATGACATCTGTCAAATGCCCGCTTCGGCTATTTACAGTGGCACGGATCCGAGTGGTCCAATTTTCAATGACTCTTCTGCATAGATCCGGCTGAATTTGAGCGATGGCCTGTGTGTGTGTGTTCACCTTTAGGGCATCGGTCGATTGTGGTTTATTTGCATACACCTGCGACTTCAAGAAACTCCACAAGAAAAAGTTTAGTGGGGTCAAATCGCATGACCTTGGTGGCCAAATCACATAGCACCTGCGAGAGATAACCTTACCCTCAAATTTCTCTTGTAGAAGTTTTATCATTTGAACGTGCTGTTTAATCGTATAACTTGCCATGGTGATTTGACATAAGTAATGTTACCAAAACAGAATGGCCGCCACGGGCCGCCAAAAACTACCCGCGCCGATTGAAAAACCCTTTACAATGTTTACAATTTGAATTGCAGTTGTTTAAACCAAACATGGATTCAGCACTCAAACAAATAATTCTCACATATAGCGCAAAATCAAACGAATAACAATAATAGCGATCTAAGGCTTTACTCAGTTAGTTTAGTCTAATTGGTTTATTCAGCTTGTACAAAGTGCCTACAGAAACAATATACAGCTATCCTAGGGTTAAAGCATGTTGACGCAGAGAATCGAATCCCTATCTTCACAAAACAATGCACATATTTTGTACAAGCATCATTAAAAAAAATGCGCATTCGATCTTCAAAATTTCGAACGCGATCGTCTTTTTTATCTGGATAGAAATGTGAGCATTACGATATGGAGATAGAGGTCTATATGCTATGTATAGTTTTAGAAATTTAGTTTGACTCTCAGTACGCTTTGAGCCAATAATAGTGTTTGGTCCAAACATTGTAATTACAATAACCCAGGGATTATATCGCAAATGCAAACTTAGATGGATTAGCAGCAAGTCACGTACCGAATGCGTAGAGGCGCTTTCTGCATACAATAGTACAATTAATAAAACTAGAGATAAAGAAATAATAATGCAATCTCTATGAGTATATGCATTAATGACAGGAATACCAATACCTATTGGGTCAGAGGTCACTTTGTTTTTGAAATATTGTAAACACAAAAAAAATTAAAAGAGTAACCATGGAGTTTCTTGCCGGTTCTTCTCCATAGGAAACGACTTACCCGAACCGTGCACCTTTTGTCGACGTTTTATAAGTGCCCATGTAGGTCTATGTAAAATAAAAATATTAGTTTTTTTTTTTATTTTGATGATAAAATTGGTTATGAAAGTAATTGCATTGGAGTTCAAAAAAGTAGTAGAAATGTTCTAGCAAAGATAATTATATAATTAAAATTTGGTCTGGTTTACCGGCTATAAGACGGTCAGAAAACCACATACTGGTTCTGAAAAGATTTGACGCGTCGAAGAAGATTAACGGATCACAAACAAAACCAAGTCAAATGGTGCGACTGGCTGTTGAAAATCCATTCAAGTAATCACTGCAGCTGACAAACGTTTCAAAATGGTCTCATTAAGTTTTGCGATAATCTTTCTTCGAGACACTGGGGTAAACTATTTTTGTTAGTAATAGTCCGATATTATTATGTGGCTTTGCGCCTGCTCCAGGGCGAAGGGTATTACTAACATTGGATACCTAAGCCATCCAGAAAATCTACCCCAATCCTAATTCACAAAAGCAAAGAAAACTCTAAATAAATCCACCGATTCTGTCAGACGGATTACCTTCTTCTAACAAGGGCCTTTTAATATGGCAGTGATCTTACCCACAATAGGCCAACTTAAATACGTTCAGACTAATGACTTCAAATTGTTTTTGGGAGAAAAAAAGGCGAACTGGGAACAGGCGGGGCTCATTCCGAGTAATTCAGTGAAATGAATAGATACAGGAGACGGCAAAAAGTTCGGGGACTTGGCTGATCTGAATAATAATAGTGCGGTTGACTTTCGAGTGGAATTTTCTAAGGTTTCTGAAAGAGTTTTGGTTGAGCGATTATTTGATAATAGGTAACCTTATAATGTTTGCAGAGAGTTTTATTTAAGTGGTAAAGTGTGAGCTAATATTAAGCCAAGAGAGACATACAGAATTAAAATCGAATACAATTTTTCAGTTCTTCATTTACGTAGGTATCAATTTTACTAAAATTTTGTCCAACCAGAACATCAAATTTTGTATTCAAAAAATAACAACGATTACATTTCGTAGTGCTCTTTCAGTGCTACTTTAACAGGGAAAATTCTCTTAAAATGCCAACCTGAAAATTAGTTTTTTAGCGAAGCATTCTATTTCTTTTTAATTCCTCCACTAAATTATGAAAACTATGTTTTGTAACGGAATCACACCTGTAACTTTTGTTACTTAATTAAACAAAAACGAAATGCTATCCAGAAACAATTTAATGAATATCATCATATATATGTTTCATATACCCTTATTTATAAAAAAAACATTCCATAATAATATGAATGGTTTAAACACTGATTAGATTCTAAATTCAAACTCACCACGGAAAATTTGAATTAAGTATACTTTAACATAACATCATAATCATCATGAGAGGTACATCTTTAATACCTACATCCACATTTCCTCCCTCATTTTGAATTGAGAATCTGCTTATCCGTTCTTTAAAATAACAGCATTGTTTTTTTTCTTACAAAGACAGCCCTATTCCTCATTTATCTTCAAAATTCTCAAACAAGAGACACATACCGGTCAACGATGCTGAGTGCGACAGAACAATCACTTACTAGCTAACATGCCGGAGGAATCCCGGAGGATTCCCGGAGACCGTAACACGGTCCTGGATTAACCGCTCTGACCAACCTGTTGTGACCGGCCAGTGTTAACATTGACCACTTACAGCATTACACGGCTAGGAAATGTTGGAAAGTGGTTTAGAGACTGGCACGGATGTTGGGACCAACTTATGTGATTTGTTGGCCCTAATATGATATTCAAAGTTACACTATAAATGCAATAGTTTGGATTGGTGTATGCATATTTGGTACTCAATTGTCGCTAATTGGTTGTACGTAGTTGTGTTTGATTTATAATGCATAGAATAACTTTTTGGGATAAAATGTAGAGAACATTTAATATTATTTATTTAAGCTATTACGACTAAATTTATTTCATCATCATCATATCAGCCGAAAGACGTCCACTGCTGGACATAGTTAATTTACTTTATTTACATTAAAAAATACACAGTGTAATGCAATACTTACTTAACTATAACTACACAAAATACGGTCAGTTAAATCGAAAACTACTAATTAAGGTTAAAAATAAATTAGACCCATTTAAAATGTTGTGTGAAAAAATATGAAATACTAGTTTCCGCCAGCAGCTTCACCCGCGTGAAAGTCGAAAATTGTACTGAGGGAACATATTCCCGGGATAAAAAGTATCCTGTGTGCAATACCTGAACATAATATATCTCTGTGCCAAATTCATCCAGATCCGTTCAGTAGTTTTATGCGTGAAAGAGTGACAAACTTACTAACACACTCACAATCTTTCGCTTTTATAATATTTGTAGGAAGTAGGATTTTGTTTTAGCGCCCGTTAAAAAGAACCTGCATAGTAGCATGACCGAAAATATAATAAATCTTATGCTGAATGATTTTATTAGCAGAAAAATGGGAATATTTTTTTTTATGACAATATTAAAAATATTACTCAGCATTTCAATTAACTCAACCCACGAGAGAATAAAACGTTAAAAGCCTTGAAAAGATCCAACATCGATGAAACTAAGCAATAGCTCGTCGTTCTCGGGTCAACTCCAGAAAAACCTTTATTACAACTTTTTACGAGTCAACTACAGAAAATGTTTTACGACAAACTTTTTTATTATTAAAACCAGTAGTTTCTTTATTCCAGGAAATAGTTGGGTAAATGAAAAAGGACAAAATCAGGCAGAATACCACAAAACATCGGAAGGAGTGAAAATCTCGCACTTGAAACCGTTTCTTAATTAAATTTACTTTTCGAATAGAATTCTGCAACTGGAGTGCGGCCAGAGAATAAGCGTATGTTCGTAATAATTAAAAAATTACTTGTTCTACTTTCAAGCTTAAAAAATGCGGTTACGAAATGGTTTTGGCGGGCGTCCGAGTGGATAAAAAAACATCTAAAAGTTTGTAACGCATGGAATATCGTGTGTACTGCAGCCAGATTTATATCTTACGTGGGTATAAAATATACAACACTACGTTCTACTTGTAATATTAGTTAGGACTTGAATTCATGGAAACAGAAAAATTCATCAACGGTAATTGTTAAAATATATGGCAAAGACAGTGTCAAATTCTAAATTCACCTGAAAAATATAAGTATAATGTCGCTTCGTCCCGAGCTAGTAGGTTTCCATAAATATGAAAAATACACAATATATTAAAATTCATCTAGCCAATCTTTCTTCGACTTATAATGGAAGATTTATCCACGATTTTGGGAAGTATGAAGGAAGTTTTTTTTGGAATAATTTGGTTATAATGTGATTTTTAATTTCATAGACTAAATTGACATTTGGGGGGTTGTCACTATATCGTTACATAAAAATAGTGCCGTACCCTAACTATCCTTAGTGATCGAAATTTGATCGAAAAGCAAAGTGGATCGAAAATGAAACTATTTCTCGACAAAAAAAAAATGTTTAGAAACTAGCGGCCCTTGTTTAGTTTATACTCATTTATGTCAGACTTCATTTTATCGATCGCATTAATTTGATTGTTGATTTCATATTTAACACGATAAAAGTTCATGTAATATGTGTATGAATACTGTTATATTTAAATATATTACGTTTGTATTCATAAAGCATTTATTTAAACCCATTATTAAAAATAAATTGAGGAGTCATGTCACATCGATTCGATGAATCACTTATGATTGAGCCTTACCTACAACTCTATGCTCCGCGCTTGCAACATTTAAAAAAATAAGGTCGTTGGTAGCTGTCAGTTTAGTCTACGAAATTAAAAATCACAGTATAATAATTGTGAAGTATTTAGGTCCGTCGCTAATTTCTTTGCTCCAATACATTTACTTTCAGCTCAAGTGAAGAACAAACAATTACTCTAGCCACTTTAGTCACTGATGAAATGTAATGGAATTTCCAAGTTGTAGAAAACAATATTGAATCTGAAAATAGACTTCATGTATACGTGGCATTTAATCTTTTAATTTAACGAGAAGAGGGCGTCCACAGTACTGTAGTTTTCCATCGCGATCGGTCTTGAGCTTCACGTTTCACCTCGCTCCACGTCATTCCGATGCTCGTCACTTTTACTAGTATGGTGCGACACCAACGCTGACGTGTTGATGGGGACGGCCACGCTTTCTTTTGCCTCGGGGATTCCAATCCAGCGCTTGTTTATGTTTAGGATCAGAATCACTTCGCAGCGTATGACCAATCCAACTCCATTTGCTACGCTTGATCTGGCTGTCGATTGGGCTCTCGTGGCATTTCTCCAAAAGCTCTACGTTGGTGATGGTCTCGGGCCAGCGACGAAGACAGCGGTTGACGACGACTTGGAACTCGCGTGTGACGTCTTTTGTGACCTTCCACGTTTCGCACCCATAAAGCAGCAAGGATTTTACATTTGACCCGAAGACTTAAGTAATTCGTTATTTTACATATAATGGTTATCCTTAGTAACGTGATAGCAGAATTCTTAATTCAATGAATATCAACTCACTGAAAAGGTTCATCGCACATACATACCTTTCCTCGAAACGTTTTTTTACGATAATCAATTCATCGAAATAATTTACATCGAAGTAACTTCGATGTTAAATTGTTTCGATGAAACAGCAGATTACCGATTTGATTTCCAAAACTTTACGTCACTAAAAGTGACTTTTAGTGACGTAAAGTTTCATTGGATTTGTACCTATTACTCCTGATTTTAAAGTTACACATATAAATTAGGGTGGCAAAAGTTTTGGAAATCAAATCGGTAATCTGCTGTTTGTACAACTCACTAGCTAGTTCAAGAACAAGCGAAGCGAGCTCGTGAACTTGGGGAACATTGGTACAGACAGGTTAGATTAATCTTATCTAGTCAACATCATCGTCGTGTTTGCCGAGCCTTTTCTCCAATACTAAAACTATTTTCACTGTGCGCATACATCTAAGTGGTGGAATGCCCTGCCGGAGGCTGAGTTTTCTGATAGCAACAACAAGCAAAAAGTTTAAAAACTGTAACCCGACTTAGGTTCTGTTTTTAGCCTTGTATACGGGTCATGATAACGAATCAATTGACACCTTAATCATCAAAATCGGAAGAATAATTTAGGCGCTACGGAGGAATATACGTAAATACAAACATACATAGACTGCTAAGATCAGAACCCTTACTTATGGCTTAGCCGTAGTCGGGTAAAAAGTGGGTCTTTAAGTCAAGAGTAACTTCTATGAAAGCAATCTTCACCGTCGATCACATTACTCTTACCATCAGGTGAGATAGTGGTCAAACAGGAGCCTATCGCTAACAAAAATATTTTTTTTATTTGGATGATTGGCTGCTAGTCTCACAGAATGCAGTAAATGTATAGAATGGCTGCCTCTGACCTCTACAACCCAGTTACTGGGTAACTTACTTATAATAAACCTAGTTAGGTGGGTCAAGAGAAAGCTTACGGACACCAGTATTGAAACCTGCAATAATAACAAGGGGCGGCCGTGCCTCGAGACGAAGTTCAAATTGTCCTATGAATTTAATTTTACGGTGCATCTCTCAATCTGGAACACAGAAATATATGGTTGCAGGTATGTGTAGTAACTAGCTGCCCCCCGCGGTTTCAGCCGCGCGTCGCGGCCGCGTCGAACGGTTCGCTTATATCATTTTTATACTCGTGATAACTTCGAAATAAAATATCCGATTAGAATGAATTAAAAGTATTTTACTGCTACATAAATACCCTTGAAGATACATAAATACACTAAATAAGCAATTAAATATTTGCTATTGACTATCTATTAAATATTAGTAAGGTAATGAATAAAGATTCTCTAGTATCACTTTAAAAAAATACATTCGGGGAAACACTCATAAAAATAATAATTTGTTTTAGAATTCAAAATATACCTGCTGAATGTAGTGTGGGTGGATTTTAACAAAAGTGTACACTTTGAAATATCCAATATATTTCACTTTAGATTTAGACCATTAAAATCCTCAAAAGAAGACAAAAGACAGTTGTGGTCAAGTAATCTAATATTCTATCAATCTGCCTAGCCTTTTCCCAACTATATTGGGCTCGGCTTCCAGTCTTACCGGATTCAGCTGAGTACCTGTGTTTTAAATGGAACGACTGCCTATCTGACCTCCACAACCCAGTAACTGGATAAAACGATACCCCTTGGCAAGACTGGTGTCAGCTTCTGACAACTCGTAACGACTGTCAAAGATCTTCAAATGACAGCCGGGATCAACGGCTTAACGTGCTTTCCGAGGCACTAAAGCAACTCGGTATGTTGAAATGGCCATCCATCCACGGACCGACCTCGTCAAGCGTTGCTTAACCTTGATGATCGACCAGTGCGACGCTTATTATTTAGCCACGAGCTTCTCGTCGAAGTAACCAAATATTAAATAATTAAAAGAACTTATTGTGAAGTTTACATTTTCTTTTTTTTATTGTAAAGATACGTCTTTATATATTTTTTTGTACGTCTACTTGTTAAAGATACTACTCCCTGAAAGTTATTACCAAATAACGAGATTGTTTTCATTGATAAGAAGCTTTATTATTCCTATATGCCATAAATTAGGTTTCATCCTAAATTGCAAGGTACCTGTGTGATAGTCCCCGGGAAAGAAAGCCACGGGAAGAACTAGTAGCAACATATCCACAAAAAAGGACCTACTTTACAGTGAGTGAGTGTGACACAAATAATAACGTTCACGAAATAATTGAACAAATAAAAAAGTTTTTTAATCTCGTTTATATTCATAGACCTGTACCTACACACGAGCCCGTTCATAAAAAGTACCTAATTCATATGTGAACTGACGAAAAAGGTCGCGATTTATGTTCAAAAGTTGACGTGACGAAAAAAACTAGTTGTAATCTGAGCTTGTTAAATAACTTTGAATTTTGATGAGCTGTCGCTTGACAACGCCCGGGCGAGCTAAAGATTCTACAAATATTATATATCTATCTACCAGCTGCCTCGTATTGTATATGAAAAGACTGCATGTTTTATCATCATCATAATTTCAAGGCCTCCCCCAGGCGTCGCCACATTGACCGATCCCGTGGTCTCACATTCAGCGCCATCCATCCATCCTGTATGTTTGCATATTTATAATTACAGATATTTGGATGTTTGTCAATCAATCACGTCTTAACTGCTGAACGGATTTGGTTTAAACTTGGCACATGGGTAGATCATATCATTGTTTTGAATTAGGTAATGACACATCTTATCCCTGTATTATATTCTCTTCAGGTAACTTCCGACGTGGACGAAACTAATCTATACTAATCTATAAAGAGGAAAGATTTATATTTTTGTATGGAACGAATAAACTTAAAAACTACTGGACCGATTTAAAAAAACCGCTAGTAATACATAAAAGAGAAGTCTTTGTTATCGACGTCAATTTACTACGTAGATACTGACACCATAATTTCAGCCGATAAACACTATTGCTAAAAATTGCTCCCATAAAGATCACCTCACTGGTCCCTGGCTTCCCGCATCGGGTTCAGCGGATTGCTTCAATCGCCACCTGGTTTTAATTCCATATTGTTTAGTTTCCATACCAGCTGCACTACGCCGTTTGTAATATACTATTTTGAAGATCAGTATATCTTTGACAGGAGTGAAATTAATCTTAACAGAAACAGCAAAAACATTCTCGTCATAATATAATATATGCCTTCTTGAACCCATGACATTAATCTAAAGTGGGACATGGGCATCGTTAAAGGCTTTGATACGACCACAGGATACGACCTTTCACTGTGAAAGGTTGATTCAGCGAGTACAGAATGCTTGTGCGAGATTTTGTTTTTCCATCCCTCCTAGATCCCACGTAACTCCTTTTTTAAATAAGGGTAATTTGATGAGAATGTCAGATCGTAGAAAGCTGCATCTGGCGACCCTGCTCTTTGGCACAATTCTCACAAAAAAACCGGACTATCTGTTCAGTAAATTGTCCTGGTCGCGTGATGTAAATAAAGTCAAAACGAGAGCTTCTGCCTACCTGTTGTTGGCGCCACACAGAACTGCTGCATTCCGTGGAAGTTTCAAATTCGCTGCCTCTCGTATCTGGAATGATCTTCCTTCACCGTTTCGAGCTATAAAAACGATTGGAACATTTAGTACTAAATTCAAGCAGTACTTATTACTTAAGCAGAAGGAAACCGGAAGATAAGCTTACCCGGGGTTTGCACGCAGTTAGTATTACTGCCATTAATCCATTTTCTTTGTTTTGAACTTTCTTGCGAACACCACACCACATACCAATAACATTCACACCACTCCGTTTTATCCAATACTAGCATAATACTATTCTATGTATTCTTTTCACCAAGTTTATTTACACTATTTCATAACATAATAACATTTTTCTTTTGACAGCCGACCATAGATTTCTTCCGTATTTAATAAATTACTCTTTGGTCCGTGCGCTCTATTGTTTGTCTATGGTTTCGACAAATAATTATTGAGCATCGCGGACGTCGGTATAAATAGGTCTACCCACATTTTAATATGTTTCATATTTGTATAATACTAACACATACTCTGTTCCACCTTCTGTGTTTATTTTATTTTGTTTGTTATTTATATATTCTATTTTATTGTATTATTTAAGTATTTTCCGTTTCCGTAAGTGTGTCCGTGGCATCAACAGTTGGTCTTATCAGAATATCAGCGCAGCGTTATATCATTTTTTTGGATATCGCTGCACATGCTGAGATAGGAGCCTTTTTGGTCTCGCACGGGGTTTTTATTTTTAATTTTGTTTAATTTTAAGCTGATTTCTCGTGTCTCCTGTGCGGGTCACAAATAAATACTTTTTCTTTCTTTTTAACAAGCCTCACAGACCACACCTAACAATTTTATCCAATATATAATTATGGGCAGATATCTAGTTAGCAAAATGTACCCACTGCCTTAATCTTAATTTGGTCATGATTAATCTACCTAGTCGTGTAGGTACCTATCCACACTTATAAGCTTAACTTATACCTATTATATAAATATCAAAGTAACTTGGTCTGTATGTGTTTGTTACGTTTTAGATGAAATTTTGCACACGGGTAGACCATTTTCGACTTCCACGAGGGCGAAGCCGCTGGCAGAAGTTAGTCCATTCTAATAGTATTTAAACATGCGAAAGTAAATCTGTCTGTTTGTTACGTTTTGGTAGAGATAGATTGTATCTTGTAGAACAAACTATTGATCCCAGCATTAATTTCCTTGGTATAATTTTCGATATCCATGCGGGTGAAGCCGCTGGCAGAAGCTAGTTCTATTAATATAATACCTTTAACACGGTACGTTAAACCTCCGACCTCTGAGGTTATTTTAATGAATACCTGAGTACCTAAAACTAGGCCTAGTTTAGTTTTAATGAATAGAGTGAACGAATTTGAGTACAATATCATGTAGTTACAAAAAATAATGATAAACGTACATACAGATTCTTACTTACTCAGAAAACTATAGTGTAATATAGTTAGCTATACCTCACACCATAGTTTTATGAGTAACGGCCGGCCGAACCTGTACAAAAATCGCCGTGAAATCTCACGTGAAGTGAGTTGTCATTCCAATTGATGCTAGAAATTGACAGCTCACTTCACCTAAGTTATCATGGTGAGATAGTTACAGCCGGTCAATTCTGTAAATATGTGTGTGCAAAGTGAACTCGAAGTGAGGTATAAATACCTTATCTATCGATTGGAATGACAGCTCACTTCACCTAAGTTATCATGGTGAGATAGTTACAACGGTCGCTTCTGTAGATATGTGTGACCAAAGTGAACTCGAAGTGAGCTATAAATACCTTATATATCGATTGGAATGACAGCTCACTTCACCTAAGTTAAAATGGTGAGATAGTTACAACCGGTCGCTTCTGTAGATATGTGTGAGCAAAGTGAACTCGGAGTGAGCTATCAATACCATATCTATTGGTCCCGGCTGTCATTTAAAGACCTTTGACAGTCGTTACGGGTAGTCAGAAGCCTGAAATCTGACACCAGTCTGGCCAACTGGCATCGTGTAACCCAGTTACTGGGTTGTGGAGATCAGATTGAGAGACCTCTTTTAAACACTTACAGTCTTATTAATAAAAATGGCGTATTCCCAGCTTACTCCGAAGTTACTCTTGGACTAGCTAATCCCGGAGTAACTAAGGATTAACATAGATCTAGCAATTTTATTAATAAACATGGAATAACCTCGGACTAACTATTCATTTCTTAGTCTTGGATTTACGCGTAAGCTCTGGCAACACAGTTGAATTTAAAAGTAAAAAGAATGAACTAGTGAATGAAAAATAAGCAAGTTGAAGACATTATGTAGAAAAAAAAAACTAAAAATGACATCTGCCATAGAGATTTGACAGTAAAGGTGAAGGATCCCTTCTTTTCAAATTATCGTATTACCTTTAAACTTAAAAATTACATAAAATGATGATTAATTAATTAATTAATTTGTAATTTCGTTGACTAAAGCTAAACAGCTACCAATGACCTTATTTTTTTTTAATGTTCCACATCTACGAAATAAAAAATCAGAGTCTATGTAATAATTGTGGTTGCGAGAGTTTTTGGCGGGATTTTTTCGAGTGTAGTTCAGCGGCTGTTAATATTATTTGCAAATTTATTCCTAATGGATATTGTGATATTAAATTGGTGTAGTTTTATGTCTCAACTGTCTACGCAACTGGTCAATCTGTGAAAGCATTGACAGAAGCGATCTCGGGATAGTGGAGCGGCGAATTTTATTGTAGTATTGATTACCTCCCGCAAAGCTTACAGCCTTCTTAGCAGCCTTTCCAGTAAGCCTTCCCAGGCTTACTGGGAAGGCTGACTTGATACAATTTGCTGCCAAATACTCCAAAAAAACATTAGAATCTGTTGCATCCGCATTCTAATGCATACTAAAGAATTCAAAAAGGATAATATGCACTGAACACGAGGCGGTATGGTCTAAGACCTTAGCCTGCCCGAATAGGGCGATGCAAAAAAATTAAAAAAAATGTGGTTGCCATAGTTACTCTACTCTTATTCCGACCTTAAACTAGCTGGCACCATGGTTTAACTTTTAGTCTGAGACTAGTGTCAGATTAGTATAATCCCTCCTTATTCCGTGTTTATTAATACGGATTTTTTTTAGTACCAACCTAATACTTGGAATAAAGTTATTCTTACCTTAGTCCACGTTTATTAATAAGACGGTTAGGGTTGCAAAGTAAAATCATATTACGAAGCATTAAAGTAGTTCCATCATGGAACTTTTAATGGTACTAGTGGCAACGAACCACGTTTCACTAGTGGTTCCTGAATACATGATGAATCATAACACAGTTGAATCATAACATTTTTTATGGAAGGAAAAACTTTAACGAAATCCTTTTGTGGTCAAAGGTTCCTGGAACTCGAGAACACAGTGGTGTCACTAAGTATGTGGTTGTTCTTATACCCACATTCTATCATTCTAGGTACCTACTGAGTCATACCCTTAGCTAGAAGGTTCTCGCAACCTCATTAAATTCAGCACAGAGGCAAAGACTATTAAAGGAAGGAAATTAATTACTAGCCTAATAATTATGGTTTTACCTATTTTGGATTTAAAGCAAATATAAATTGTCTAACCCCAGTCCTCAAAGTTAAATTGACATACCGTAGATGGAAAACAAAAGTTTTATTAAATTGTATTGCGTGCGAATACCATGTGTTATGTGGTCGCAACTGATAGTAGTAATAGCCATTGGCCCCATGGCGGAAAGTCTGTACCAACATCTCTCAGGGTATTGTTAGGCAGCTAGATCAGACGTTTGATAGGATCTTCGAATTTAAGGGCGAAGCCGCTAGAAAAGGCTAGTAAGTCACACGGCTCTACTCGCGCGGCTCCACAAGAACATCAATTCAATCTGCCTAGCCTTTTCCTAAATTGGGGTCGTTTTCAAGTCTAACCGGATTCAACCGAGGACCAGTATTTTACATGGAGCGACTGCCTATCTGATCTCCACAACCTAGTAACTACACACGATACCAGTTGGCCAGGCTGGTGTCAGATTTCCCGAGACCCGTAACGACTGTCAAAGATCATCAAATGACAGCCGGGACCAACGGCTTAACGTGATTTCTGAGGTAGGGAGGAAACTCGCTATATTAAGATGCTCACCTATCCACGGACCGACCTCGGCAAGCGTTGCTTTACCTTGAAGCACCCGTGTTGCTGTTATTATTTAGCGAAGAGCTCCTCCCATAGGAACATCATTAAGAGCAAAACTCTACCTCAAGCATTTGGCATCCGGGATACAGAGCCTATGACCCTCAGTGTTTATATTTCATAAAATTTTAGTACTTCTAGAGGATGCCTTTCATAAAAGTATAAAAACATCAAAAGTCCATCTATCCTATCTTATCCCATCATACTGCAGCCCCTCCTTGTCCAGGTATCTTCAATAACTTCATTGTAGCTTGTCCAAAATAATAACTATTAACTGAACTTATAGGTACAATTAGCATTTAGCAAAATTATTATCGCTAGCGCTTAGCGTTTAATATGGTGTGAATTATATAAGAAGGAAATTACTGAAAAACGAGGATTATAAAAGCGACAACGAACCAAATTGTTTTTATTCATTTTAGTTTGGTTTGACTAACAGTTGCACGAACTATTTACAAGTTAAACGGCGTGTTGATTCATTTATTATTTTTTTGTATAATTTTATTGTACTGTTAGTCTTTTTCAGTATACATGAAATAATTTATTTATAATTTAAATTCAATTCGTGTGATATTATCAATTAAAAGATGATCAGATTAATGTGCCTAATTGCCACTCTTAGTATTAGTGTGGCTGCGGACGTGACCATTTATAAGTATATTGATTATTGTAAGTAAGCTCTCCTTGTTTCAGTTGCACTGACAACTTTTTTTTTTTATATCCAATTGGCTTGACCACTATCTCACCTGATGGTAAGCGATGATGTGTTCGACGGTGAATCACGCTTGCCTAGAAAAAACCTATTCACTGTTGACTTAAAGACCCCTAGATTGTAGCTGTCGGGAAACACAGACTCCGGCAGGGAACTCCCACAACTTGAATTAATATCCCTAGAACGGCAAGACGGGGATCTAAGTACTAGGTATTAACATATCTGCCTTAGTCTCACTGTCTGGTCTATGAGCCTTTCTGTTCCCCGTCTGAACGGATTTTTCATGCGGTTTTCACTAATAGACAGAGTGATTCATGAGAAAGATTGAGGTGTATTACATAATTAATTAAGGTTTTGTGTAAATTGGTTAAATTATGAGGATAATTGTTGAAAATATCGAAAGCCGCCTGAGAGCTTTCATCGAAAACGCTACCTAATTGCCCCCTTTGAGATGTAACAAAAAGTGCTAAGCATTTCGGTAAAAAAAGGTGCTAAACATTACAGAATAAACAATGTACCCCTTACGGAGCTTAGGCCTTACAGCCTCGGAGGCTCTAGACAGGTGTCATTCGACATTAGCGATGGCGATAGTCGAAATGTTCAAATGTAAGGGATTGATCGCGTGATTATTCGATATCGCTTGTCAATCCAATACAATTTTGCCTTTTTGACAACCGCCATCCACGCTTTCGATGATATAATGTAACTTGTCTAGGGCCTCTGGTTTCCATCTCGAATGCTTGCAACACAATTTGAGCATATTCATAGTTTAACTTTTCGCATCACTAAGATTGTACTTACTTTTAGACGATGCAAAACCTGGCACTGAGCCACAACTACTTGAGGAGTCTCCGTTCCCATGGAAATTTTGTTACTTGAGTAGTTCGTTCTATATGCGTATTATTATAAAGAACAAACCACCGAGTGTGATGCCTGACCTCAATGCAACTGTCTACCCAGGTAAGCTTTAGACTATCTTTAATATTAAGTCTAGACGAACCTTTTCTCTCTAACTATTTTGTACCATACTTATATTGATTGAGAGAATTACTCGTTGTGACGAAACACTGTAAATCATTACTCGAAGAAAGATTTCCGACAAATTCTGTTTAAACTTTTGTTAAATCTTAAAAACTTGTTAGAAGAATTCAGTTCCTTAACATAATTATAGACTTCCGTACTTATTTTAAAATGCAACAATAAAACTTTGCTTTTCTTTGACATAGCAGGTGAAGCAAGTTGGAAGGCCTACCATATGAAGACTAGCAAAGAATGTAATAGCAGAGCAGGTGGAAAATGCCATATTGTCACAATGGGTTTGCTGAAATACTCGGCGTCAATAAACATGTCTCTTAACTTGTTCTCATTGAACACCTTCTACAAGAAGACACTCATTGTAGCAGAAGGGAGGCTGGGCATAAAGAACCAGTCGGATAAGGAATTAAAACGTAAGTTATTATTATATTGTTACAAGAAAAAGTGCTTTAGCTCATACTTATTCTATTGAAGAAAGGTTACTATTATTGTACTTTATCTTGCAGTTATTGAGTGCCAAAACAATCGCTACGTGCTTATCGTGAATTTAAAAAATATTTATGAAGGTAAGCCTTTCTACATCAAAGTCAAAGTCAAAGTCAAAGTCAAAGCACTTTATTTCAAGTAGGCCAGTTACAGGCACTTTTGAATTGTCAAAAGACAAAATAAAATATTACAAAATTATGGTGCTACAGTCCCAGTCACAAGACATAATAACTGTGAAAGTACCGTAGATGCCCATTCCATGGCGTAGATCTCTATGGAGAAGAACGGGCAAGAAACTCCATGGACACTCTTTTTCAATTAGGTAATTATTACAAATCATTTGTTACATCATTCATGTTGAGATTACACATTATGTGAGAACGATGTAGCAAGTTAAAAGTGTCCATAGTAAATATAAAAAGACAATTCAGAAATAAAATTAGAATCAATTAAAATAAACCATGGCAGCTAAGAGATGACCAGTCCCAACCGACAGCGCCCGTTCACGAACATGACACATGTATCAGCACCATTCAGCTCAACCATTTTGAAGGGAGCTAAATGATCCGACACACGCGCCACCATCGGCGAGACATTTGAGTGGGCATGACATACTCTCAACCACCGGAGTCATGCAAGTCAATAGAAGACGTAGGTATCTAGACAATGATAGCTCTGAAGTACATGGTACTCACACAATGCTGGCTATGCTGCTATATAATACTAGAAAGATTAACTCTATATAATGCAAAGATAGTAGCAATCCTCATCAGCTATGACAATAACAGTAAACGATACCTACGACAGTCTTACCAAAAAATAAAATTTAAAAAATACACATAAAAACGAAATTAAAAAATAATAATATTTAACCTGACAGCAAGCTAATTTTGGTAAAAGAACACGAACATTGTCTTGAGTTCAACACAGCGACCAACTATGCTTATCATCTAAATAATCATTAATAGAATAGTATGCCTTAGAACAGAGATTAGCTTTTACCTTTGCTTTAAATGCGTTAAATGGCAAATCTAGAAAAGAAGACGGTAACTTGTTGTAAAAAGTTATACCAACCCCAACGAATGAACTATGCACCTTATGAAGTCGATGAAAGGGAGCTCGTAATTTGTCCTTATTTCTGGTGTTAAAGTTGTGAATATCACTATTGTTACTGTACAAATGAATGTTCTGCCTAATATATAAAATGTTGGCGAATATGTACTGTGAAGCCGCTGTGAGAATACCAATCTCTTTAAAAAAATCTCTTAGAGAAACACGCGCACCTAATTGGTAAATGGCACGAACAGCTCGTTTTTGAAGCACAAATATATTTTGAATATCAGCGGCTCTGCCCCACAGTAGAATACCGTAGGACATGATACTGTGAAAATAACTAAAGTAGACCAACCTTGCTGTATCAACGTCAGTGTATTGTCTAACCTTTCTGACGGCGTAGGCGGCCGAGCTAAGCCTACCCGCTAGGCTTGATATATGTGGCCCCCATTGAATTTTTGAGTCTACTGTTATACCCAGAAACACAGCTGAATCAACAGTTTCGAGCTTCTCATTGCCGAGCACAATGTTGGGACCCAGATTTCTAACATTGGGCAAAGCGAACTTTATGCATTTAGTCTTCTTGGCATTAAGAACAAGATTATTTGTTGTGAACCAATCTGTGACCATTGATAGTGCGTTATTCACGTCATCAAAAACTTGTCTATTCCTATCTACTTTAAAGATCAGAGAAGTATCATCCGCAAACAGTACAACGTCGCAAATATCCTTTAAATAGAATGGCAGATCGTTAATATAAACCAGGAATAAAAACGGACCCAGTATTGAGCCTTGAGGTACACCCAGCTCAACAGGTAACCTGGAAGATTTAGCGCCATTAACGTCTACGCATTGGTATCTATTAAGTAAATATGACTCAATTACATTTAGGGCTTCGTTTTGAACACCGTAATGGCGTAGTTTACGCAAAAGCGTATCATGGTGAACGCAATCGAAGGCTTTAGAAAGATCGCAGAAAACACCAATTGCATTTCGCGACTTCTCCCATGCGTCAAATATGTGTTTCAACAAAGCAACACCCGCATCTGTAGTCGAGCGACCCTTCGTAAACCCATATTGGTCATTGTGAAGGAGGCTATGTAAGTTAAAATGTCTGAGTAACTGCTTAAGAATTAACTTTTCAAATATTTTGCTGAATGCAGGCAAAATAGAGATTGGTCTGAAATTACCAATATCACTCTTGCTACCGGATTTAAATAGAGGGATGACTTTACTGCTCTTCATGAGATCAGGAAAAGTACCCAAATCAATGCATTTGTTAAACGCAACAGCAAGATAGGGGGCCACAATGTCTATTATATTGCCCAAAAGTTTGGTAGATATGCCCCAGTAATCACCCGTGTTTTTAGATTTAAGAGAATTAAAAACATTAACTACATCACGAGGCGCTACATGCTCGAATCTAAATACATAACTACATTTAGGGACGCTACTATGCAATAGGTTTTCAGCCTTAGACGGCGACGAACTTAAGGAGCAAGTCGTCGTTGCAGGTATGCTCGTAAAAAACTCATTAAACGCCTCAGCTACGTCAGCTGGTTTATTAACTAATTTGTTATCAACCATGATCTCGAGTTGATTTTCTTTTTTAACCGATTTACCCGTTTCGTTGTTTATGATTTTCCAAGTGGCTTTTACTTTGTTATTAGAATTTTTAATAGTCTCACTTAGAAATTTTGATTTTGCAACACGACAAATCTTTTTAAATAATTTTGAATAATTTTTAACATATTCTAAAAAATTGTTATCAAACTTGTACTGTCTCAGACCATACAACTCATACAATCTCGCTCGGCTTTTATAAATGCCTGGTGTAGCCCATTGGTTGAAACCAGCGGAAGTCCCAGTAATGTTGATAGTTTTAGTTTTAAATACGGATTTGTACTCATTTTGCACAACATCAAAAAGGGCCTCGTACATTTCATTTGGGTTCTCGTACTCTATTATTGACGGTATAACTTTAAGAGCTATATTATTTTTAAACTTACTGCAACGACTAACAGTATAAGGCCTGCATTCTACTTTGCGCGGCTTTTTACTTAATGGCATAGGGAAGCTAGCCATTAATCCACAGTGATCTGATGATAAATCACTTAACACCAATTTATTGTCGGCATCAAAATCACAAAATATATTATCAAGGCAAGTCGACGAAGACGCCGTGATCCTAGTTGGTTCGAAAAACAAATTAACTAAATTAAAAGATTTAAATAAGTTCAGAAGCCTAGTACTTAGTGGAGTAACATCTAAAATATTAACATTAAAATCTCCACATAAAATTATATTTTTACTACTGCATTTAATCTTATTAAGTGCATCCTCCATTGCAGATTCGAAACTAGTAAAGTCCCCTGAAGGGGGTCTGTAGACACAAATTATTATGTACCGCTCAAGTTCAACACAAGACAACTCGATAGTGCGCTCAATGGAAAGATTAACTAGGTCTAACCGTTGTTTACATTTTAACTTGTTTGAAACAAGAATTAAAGATCCACCGCGAATAGCAGTTTTTCTCACAAATGCACTCTGTACAGAAAATAAATCATCATTGATAAACACTACTTCATGCTCTTTCAACCAATGTTCAGTTAAACATAACACATGAACATCATAATTCTCCATAAACAAGCTTAACTCTAATTCCTTGCCGAACAAACCCTGCATATTTTGATGTACAACATTCAACATATGCGACTCACCCGTTGTCGAACCTAACAGTTTAAACTACTAGGTGTGTGTATAGCAATGTTAGTATCACTACCAACAGAATCAAAAGTGATATTAGTATCTATACTAATAGTATCAATAGAGATGTTAGTGTCACCACTAACAGTAAACGTAGGTACAGTATAAGTACCGGTGTAAACATGTAAAGTATATGCTAAAAGATTAGCAATCCGTCTCCTACAACTAGCTGGCAAAAACATGGAACAATCAGTGAGTCTGTAATCTGTAATAAAACTATTACAATCAAAATATATAATCGCATCCCTGTGACGACAAGTCCTGTTATACATCAGCAGATTCAGATTATAAATATGCCTATTTTGCTCATCCGACAAACAATCAGAGTAAGGCAAAGCAGAAAAAATAAATTTACAATTATAAGACTCATGGAGCTTTAGCATTAAATTAAAACATGCAACTAAATCCTTTTTTCTTACAGCTAAGCTATCCCCAAATAACAATATTACAGTTGAATTGGGATTTATTTTAGTCAATTTAAGACTATTAATTAACTGGCTAAAACTGGCACCGGGTAAACAATGATTTACAATATACTGTTGAGAACACTGACTAAGAATACTACCAAAACCTTGACCAAATTGTAAAAAAACCTTGACATGTTCATTATGCTGTTTTTAAGGTTCCGTAACCAAATAGAATAACGTAAGTTTATAATTTTATTATAGTTTTGTCCTATTTGTCTGTCTGGATGTTTCTCTACACTAATTTGAAAGGTGTTGTATCCTGTTCGTTGCTGAACGATGCACATATGCGTTTTAAAGATCATTGAATACCATGATTCATAAATTAATTATATTTATTTTACTTATTTTTTTTTGTTTTATTTAAGCTAATATTTGGTAATATATGCGCTTCTAAAGTTACAATTGTATGATAACTTGGGTTCTTCATTTCAACATTTATTTTCATAATACGAGTACTTTGAAAGACAATCTTATTTCTTTAGTCCATAAAATAAATAATTGTGTATCCGTGGTAAGATAAGATAAAATGAGATATTTATTTTATGGACAAGCAAACCAAGCATTAGGGTGGGTCTATCTTAAAGCATTATACCTGATAATGCCAGTCAAACAAACGCTTGTATAGAGTATGTCTAAGCGTTAATTGTTAAATTACTCGGATAGCTTTAATTAAAAAATAAAAATTTCCTACCGAGTTCTGAGGTTAATAAGTTGCATGAGATTGAATACATCAGTATCCTTTACTGCGTCATAGAAAACTAGCTGTATTCAACCGAATGACTGAAAACTGACCTTAACATATTCGGGAAAAGGTTAAAGACTGGTGACGATGACTGAGAAATATTCATGATAAACTCAATGATAACTTTTAGTCGGCGTTAAACTACAAAGTATGATTTTCGTAAACCGGTTCCTCAAAAGCATACGCGACCCTCTACTGCATGATATGATTTACGTCGCGGTCACAACTTTTCAGTTCATTTAATTATCTACATATTTTTGTTTGTAGGTTATTAGTTCACTTTTTAAGCATTTTTTTGCAAAATGAATACAGAGTGATGTAAGTGTTGTTTGATTATACATCTGTTACGTTTCTAGTGTTAAAAAGTACTATAATACTCACAAGGGATCTTTGTGTCTCTGAATTGGCTGCAAGACCCTGCGCAGCAGCTATTTTTGTGTCAATGTTGAAGGTGAAGATAGCATTGTATGCATAACTGTCTTTCACAAGCTAACGTTTGTCGCACCATACTATCTCGCTTACTCTATGCAGTATACTCGGTGAATAACTGTTTCATGCGCAACTTCAGAGACACAAAGATCCGCTGTGACAACTATAATGTTGCCTGATAATAAAATAGTATTTTATGTATTCCAGATCCGTCTTCTGATTCTGACACAAAAACAAATAATGTAGAAACTGTAAATGCGAATAATACTTATAATACTAATGGCTCCACAGCGCGAGATGACAACTATGAAATAAGAACTAAAAGTAATAAACCAGCTGATACTAGTAAGTCTTATCCTCCCTGACTGACCCATGTTATACTCCGTTATGTGTTCACGTTAAACCGTAGATGCTGCACCTGATCTCTCTCCAATTCAGTGAGATTGCCGTCCTATCAAACTATGAGAGTAATGGAAAAGATTTGCCACCGTGACCAAAATTTAGTCTGGGTGACTTTAACGATGTGGAACTACTGAATAAAATTATTACTTGGAAACAAACAAAAAAATAAGACTTAATAAACATGTTCAATTTATAATTTCAGGCAGTATACAAATAAATTACTCAACTGTGATTATAATTTCCGCAACGTTTGTGGTGGCTTTGATCTTACTCGTTGTAATAATTTCCATCTGGAAACGTTGCTGGATCCGATGCAGTCCACAAACATCCGGCTTACCAGTGACACCTGTAAGTTTTTCTAACTACGCTAATAATATAAGGAGGTCAATTTGATGTTTTTATACTTTTATTCATAAATAATAGGCATCCTCTAGAAGTATTAAACATTTTATGAAATATAAATACCGAGGGTAGGCTCTGTATATCGGATGTGAAATGCTTGAGGTAGAGATTTGCTCTTAATGATGTTCCTATGGAAGGAACCCGTGGCTAAATAATAATAGCCGCACGGGTAGATCTTTAAGGTTAAGCAACGCTTGCCGAGGTCAGTCCGTGGATGGGTGATCTCCGTACCTTGGAACGCACGTTAAGCCGTTAGTGTCGGCTCTCATTTGAAGATCTTTGACAGTCGTTACGAGTAGTCAGAAGCCTGAAATCCGACACCAGTCTGGCCAACTGATATCGTGTATCCCAGTTACTAGGTTGTGGAGATCAGATAGGCAGTCACTCCATGTAAAATACTGGTCCTCGGTTGAATATGGTTAGAATTGAAGATGGGGTCGTCTTCAAGTCTAACCGGATTCAATTTAGGAAAAGGCTAGGCAGATTGTTTTCATGTTCTTGTGGGGCCGCGTGAGTAGAGCCGTGTTACTTACTAGCGTTTTCTAGTGGCTTCCTCCTTAAATTCGAAGATCCAATCAAACCCCTGATCTAGCTGCCACCCAGGAGCCTGAGAGATGTTGGTTGAGACTTGCCTTCATGAGGTATTGGCTGTTACTACTAATCGTTGTTATTATTAAAATATGACTTTATGTATTTTCTTCAGCCAAGTGAACCGTTCTATCTCAATATGCTCTTCCGGAGGGAGTGTGATGAGGAGATTGCACAAATAGAACAACACGAATATGAAGAAATTGCTGAACACCAGTATGATGAAGTACAAAACCAGTATGACGAAATACAAAATCAGTACGAAGAGATCCGTCCTCAAGAAATGGTGACCGATTCAGTTGCTTTTACTTCTTCTGGTACATTTCCAATCTTTTCGAACTTTATGATGGAGAAAGAGCATCAGTACGAACAGGCGACCACATTTCGAATAGCTTCGTTTAAATTGATAAATGATGCTCCACATATTCCACATCTATCTACGCTGGTCACAACAAACAGTGCCGGTGGATCTATTACCGTCGGACTAACTGTCGTCAAAGACTGCGTGAAGGTGAAACGAAGAAGGGGTGTGTTGTGAAACAGATTCGTAATAATGAGTTCCGAAAGTTCGCGGAATGGAGTGGAAGGGATCCTTTGGCACCATGCTAATCAGTGACTCATAAGCAGTATTTATGTTTAAACGAAGTTTGAAGGACGTTATGTCATCCGATTACGAATAAAATAACTCGAAGAACAAGTCAAGAAAATAGTACGAGTAGTAGCCCTAGTTAAGACTTTTTGTTGCCAAATTAAAGAGTTCAGAGAAAAAGTTGGATGATAATGAGGTCAAGGAGGTGATATCGGCTTATTTCGAGGCCTAAAACACAAAATATGTTTTTGATGACTTAGTTTTTTTTTTGTAGTGTGAATATACCTTTGTATTTATTTGTACTCATACTCACAGATGATTACACTGAAAAGGAAAATTATTTTTCATTGTTTTATTTACTTTACAACCCTTCCATTCCACGAACTTTTGGACCTCCCCTCATAGGTACCTTGCCTCTATTATGTTGTGGTCAGCTTCCAGGCTGACCTGAACCGCTAGACAAAGTCACATTTTGTCATAGCGATAGCGATGGAAAAATGTCAAAAATTGATGGGATTGCCAACCGCTACCAAAATGTTACATGATCAATCCCATATATTTTGGGATTTCAGCAAACGCCATCGCTAACATCGAATGACACTTTGTAGGCCTTAAAGTGCGGCTGACTGTTGTTGTTATATTGTTTGTTTTATAGTTTTAATATAACATTATCATCTGTATTTCGTGAATATGTCCTATTGTCGAATTACTAATCTGTTTTCCTCAAAAATTATAATAATTGCTTAACATTATGACGTTGATAATTTGTGTGTCATTACTTTCCTGCTTCAAACAGGATAATAACAAATAGGGTATGAGTGGTGTAGGTAAACAAAACACCAAAAGGATAAACGCCGTCATTTTTATGTCGACCAATATAGGTCTAATTCACTTGTCAAGTATGGTTTAAAGTATAGTCGTGGCAATCTAAGAAGTCGGATTTGACAGCTATAAACATACTTAATAATAATTCAACTTCATAATTACGAATTATACTCGTTGTATGGGTGACAAAGTTATTAATTAGGATTATGAATTTGATGATTTGTTTACATTACAAGCACTAACAATAAACCATTGTTTTAGAAATTGTACTAGGTTCTGTACCTAATGTATATTTTTGTGAACGTATTTAATTTTTAAGTAAATTATTCTTATGTAAAATGAGAAACGTCATCGAACTTCAAGTCCCTGGAAAACATAAATACCTACCCGAGAATACAATATGTTGCGATTGTAGCATTACCATTACCTTAAGAGAATATCTAGCAGAAGCTTCTTGTCTAAGAAAAGCTTTGAGACAAGTTTTTAACCTTAAAAGTGTATTAAACCAAATTATATTAGTTTTAGTGTACACACAAACACAGGATCATTATATAATACATCACATTATTCTTTAAAGAAAACTATTCGTGTTATTGTCTGCAATCCCCTTAAATGGAGTGTTTGAAGAATATGCTAACGGGTTTTATATGGAGAATGCTATTGATGTAAAATAAATGAATTGGCTGAATGGCTTCTATCCTCCAGACCTGTTATGATATCGTGAGCGTTCAATTAGCAAAATAACAAAAGAAAAAATTCTTAAACTCATAATTGGCAAAATTAACATTAAAAAAAAATTAACCGTAAATAAAATAGGCATTTTGAAGCAAATTATCAGCGCACCTTAAATGGGGCGCTAGGAAGATATGGGGCACTTAAACATATAAAAAACAAATGTGTTTCGCTGTCTTGTATAAATTAGAAAGTTGAATTACAAAAGGGATGAATAAAAGGTCATTGTAAGCCGCTGAGATGAGAATTATAACGAGGGATGTGTTGTGTTACGGAAATGGACAGAATAATAAATTAGTGTGCAATTGAAAGGGACCACGATGATCGAAAAGTTGTGTGGAAAGCGGTTGTTATGGTATGGGCAAATGGGCATAAAATGAAAAAATTGCAGGAATGAGAAACATGCCATGATAAATGTTTTGAGCGTGCATTTTAATAAATACAAGTGTCAGTCAAAAAAAGACCTAATAAATGATGGTTGGATTGTGTTTTAGAGCGAGTAAAATACAAAGAGAATACTGGTGATTATAAAACAGTTCCCAGTAAAAAAGAACAGAAGCTTTAGATATAAAAATAAAAGTGTTTTTCTCTTTAATCAAAACCGCAGGAATCAATAAGAAGTATTTTGTACCTTTGATCGTGTCGACGTCGTGACGAAGATCATTATTTTTTAATATAAGGCTTTTTAGAGCTTTTTATTAAAAATTATTTTAGACTAAGGTTTTGATTTGAAATGTAAATTGTACATGTACATAGAATCTGCCTTGATGTAATGCTTTCGAAATAATAAATTTTCACTATTATATAAGAGGCAACATTGTTTGTTTGTTTATTTATATGAGGTTACTAGTTTCTGCCAGCGGCTTTGCCCGCGTGATGGTCAGAAATTATCCCTTGGGATCATACTACCGGAATAAAAAACCTATGAGCTATTTCAGACTATAATCTATCTCTGTGCCAAATTTCACCCAGATCCGTTTTGATGTTCTGGCGTGATTGAGCAAAAAACATCTATCCATCCATCCATCCATCCAAAATTTAGTACACTTGGGGAGGTCTATGTTCAGCAGCGAACATCTTTAAGCTGAAATGATGATGGTGATGATGATGATGATGATAGCAAGCTATATTATTGTCAAAAGTCAAAACTTCTTTATTTCAACTATGCCATTAACAACAATTAAAATGTTTGACGATCAATAGTGCCGAACTTTTGAACGTCAAAAATTAAATTTTCAAAGTAATAATAATCGATCCTATCGTCCATTCGGAAAAGTAGCTTGTTATGGAGAAGAACATTCAATAAACTCCACACTTACTCTTTAAAAAAAAGTGTTTTACAACAAAAAAATAAAATATTCCTTTTCGAGAGCTTCCGTTGCGTGCGCTGCGTTAGCGGTTTAAGTTACACAACATTCATGTATATGGTAGGTAGGGTAGGGTAGGTAGGTAGCCAGTTGACGGGAGTGAACCCGCGTTAAACAGCTAGTCTTGAATATAATCATCTAATTTGTATTAAGCTTGTTTGTTTACAAAGTGTACTTTTAACACAAATTTTACTAACTTAAGTTGTCCAGTACTGAAGGTACTTTGTTCCCGAGGCGGAAAAATCTAGTTACAATATTTAATTTTTTTCAATATAAATTATTAAATATAATATTCTATTTCACAAGTGAGTCTAGCACAGTCTGGAGAAAGTTTCTATTTCGTGAATCTAAGTTAACAGAGAACTACCTAAAACTAAAACCATGGAAGTTGTCTTACAACTTAGGTCAGTGAACTTAACCAACCTTTGAATTGACAGACGTCTTCCGTACAAACGAGAGGTTTTTCCGCAGTAATAAACTTGTAATTACTAAAAATACCAACCAAATAAAAGTACCTACAAGAAAACCGAACTAGATTAAGTCGGAATAGCCAAGTTGCCTTACAAAATCGCTCTTATACTTAGAAAAACACTAACAACAATCATCATAAGAAGTTTTGTACCCCCTTGGGAGTGGAACGTCGAACAAAACTTTCCACTCCTACCTAGCTTTATTGTGTATTGAGCTGGTTAGGCACCAGTTATTCTACTTTTGCCTTAGTTTGTTGTTAAGGAGTATTTTAGTTATGAATAAGTAAGGGGTTAAGGGAGAAACTGGTGACATTATTTATTGAACCGGCAACTAGGTAGGCAGGTCGATCTGAACAGTACCCCACCTCTCACCCTCGCTGTCACTTGACTTATCTCACGTGGACCTCGTGTTCAGAACCGCCATTAAGTTTGACCCTATAGGTAGTACAGTACAACTATTTTCTTAATGTCATCGGCAATCATCGCATTTCCGAATAAAAACTAAAGCTGATTTCCATGTCCATCAATTATTAGATTTATCGTGTATAATAAATTTTCAGAGAATTTAGGCTTCATAAGGTATTTCCTCAAAGTCTTAAAATTATTGAATGATTATTTCTTGAATACTAATTAAATATTTAAATGCGTACTAGGGTTCGATTACGTCAGGATAGTTCCTAATCTCGTAGTCATACAAAATGTCAGAAGTCATGCGCAATTACATACATAACTTAACGATTTTCCGAATGCCACCTGCATCCTTATATCTTTTAGAAATAAGTGTGATGAACATAATATCGAAATAGAAATGAGGAAGATACTTATATATCATTTTTTGAGCTCATCTTTAGGACTTAATATCAATATTAAATAGTTGCCCCAAGTAGATAAAATTACCGATCTTCCTGGGACAACCTTATTGCTAATCACATTATTATGGTACTGGCGACACTGGAATTTCCCATTACATGACATGCACACAAACTACCAATCTTGTTATATTCACTATATTCCCCTAACTGTAAAGGACAGAACACATAGTAACACACCCACAATTATCCTCGTTTCTCAGAAATGTGGAGACATGACTTTGCGTAGGGTAACAAAGCAATACAAATTAAGGCAGGTTCGCTTCCTACCTTTGAAAAAGTGGGAATGCAATAAGCCGCAAGGCATCCACTGGTTAGGGTGGCATACATCTATCTTCTATATATATAAAAGGCAATGTCCCGACTGACATATCAACGCCCAGCCTAAACCACTAACGATAGAAGTTTGAAATATTGGGAGGACGTTGATTTTATACTGTAGGCGTCATTTAAGAAAGGATTTTTGAAATTCATCCTCTAAAGGGGTGAAATAGGGGATTATAGTTTGTATGAAACTCTGTCATTTTTAATTTGAAATGAATGAAATGTGGTATTTAGCTTCTAAATTTAAAATAATAAAATACGATTTTACGATTTTTTGAATTTCTTTCATTAAAGGGGTAAAAAGGGGTGTTTAAATTTGAATGTAGACTAAATTGTTCATTAACAAAATTACCTGGAATTCAGTATATATGCTTTTCAATACAATTAAAGAAATACGTATTTAAGTATTTTTTGAATTTCTTCCCTTAAAGGGGTAAAAAGGGGTGTTTAAATTTGAATGTAAACTAAATTGTTTATTAAAAAATTACTTGGAATTTAGTATTTATGCTCTTCAATACAATTAAAGAAATACGTATTTAAGGCTTTTTTGAATTTCATCCCTAAAAGGGGTAAAAAGGGGTGTTAAGTTTTGTATGAAACCCAAAATTGTTTATTATCAAAATTGCTTGGAATGCAGTATATATGCTTTTCAATACATTTAAGAAAACACGTATTTAAGTTTTTGTTGAATATCATCCCTTAAAAGGGTATAAAGGGGTGTTTAAATTTGAATGAAAAATAAATTGTATTGTATCAAAATTACTTGGAATTTAGTATTAATGCTCTTCAAAACAATTAAAGACACACGTATTTAAGGATTTTTTGAATTTCTTTTCTTAAAGGGGTAAAAAGGGGTGTTTAAATTTGAATGTAGACTAAATTTTTTATTAACACAATTACTTGGAATTTAGTATTTATGCTCTTCAAAACAATTAAAGAAACACGTATTAAAGGACTTTTTGAATTTCATCTCTTAAAGGGGTGAAACAATTTAGTTTACATTCTAAATTGTTAACTAAATTGTTTATTAAAAAAAATACTTGGAATTTAGTATTTATGCTCTTCAATACAATTAAAGAAACACGTATTCAGAAATTGAAAGAAAAGTGTCTTCCAATATTTGTATCTCCCCGAGGAAATCGATCCTACGAGACCTCCTCGCTATTACGCGCCTCTCTCTAGCTATTAGAACAGGAAGGCAGTGCAGTTTATGCTCATTTTATATCAATTTACACCAAATTTTTATAATTCGATAAAATAATAATGTTAAGCAAATTTTGGGGTCTACGCGAACAAAGACGCGGGCGGAAAACTATGTTTGGATAATAATTTGCAATATCCCACCAGAACTGAAAAAATAAACGAAAAAGCCAATATCGTGTAGTCCACTTAGTCTTAGAGTGAGCAATTATTTTCACCCTTCCTTTTACTTAAAGATGAAAAGGTAGTTAAAACAGAGAAATTTCCCTTTTATGGGTATTAACAGTATGGTTTGACTTTTATTCTATTACAGAAGTCCTTTCTTTGACCTCTATGTTTATAAGTAGCCCTTTTAAGTTAACCCATATTGCCCCAATGTTACACATAGTTTTACAAATTTATTTCAACATTTTTTGACCAATCGATCTGGAATGAGTCCAGTGTTTCTTAGCCCCAACATAATTATTACCCAGTTTAAAACTAAAACGTAAAAGCTTTTCGCCTGAAGCTCATGATTACTACCCACAAAGTGATAAATGTCTCTCATCCATCATCCATTTCTTTACATTCCTATTTTCACTTCAATGAGATTTATTTCCAAGATCTCTCGTCTAGGGACTTCATGTAAATCCATTTTCATAGGCGGCAGTCAACAAGTTTTCGTGTAGGTAACTTACCTAGTAAACAAGCTAAGATTTATGTAAAAGACGAATCTACATAATACTCAAATATTATCCATAATTTGATAAGTGTCCATAGCTGTACCATTTAATGTGGTTTGAGTATGCAGCATTTTCAACTGAGATTTCCACGTTCCACCAATATTTCTTAGTTTCAGCATGGTGGCAGTTGCGAGTTGCAATGTTTCAAGATGTGAAAGTAGCAGTAAAAAAACAGCTTTTCACAATATAACATTTAAGAATTAAGGTCATATAAAATAGCTATATTCATGAAAACAGAACCCTGAACTTTTTTTTTTAATTTTTTTTTTTTTTTTCTTTATTGTCTATAGGCTTGCGCTTGACCACTATCTCACCTGATGGTAAGCGATGATGTGGTCTTAAAGTCAGCCTGTACCTACTTCACTGATTCGCGCGAATGTGTCTTCCTTCACCCTTAGGCGTATTTTGTCTAGACAACGTAAGTTTATTATACAGTTATTGCCTTCTGCACTGACCTTGCTATGTAAATAAAGATAGATCGCTTTTATATTCTATAATCATGTCATGGATACACTCATGTTTATGTGTTGGCACAGGACATGTTTTATTCTTTTTTGGTATGCACGTAATGTATGTCATACAGTCCATTGATTAAGAACAATATAAGAAAGATTAATTTAATTTTCATATTTTTAGAGATTCATCATTTAGCGATAAATGATCCAAGTGAAAAACCACGAAACCCAATTTCACGGCCAAGGATTATTCCATTTGACAAAGAGAACTAGTTCATCTGAAGGTAGGAGATGGTGTGTTCCAAAATGGTGCACTGTTGCCTTTACGCTATTCACTCTTGAGGGTCTTAAAGTCGAAGCCCCCATAGCTATCAGAAAATACAGACTCCGGTAAGGAATTCGACTCCTTAGCTGTACTTAAGCACAATGAAAGTATTCCAAACGTTTTTATGATATACGGGTAAGATTGTCCACCATGTAACGATGACGCATCGCCGCATATCTTGTTGTCCGACGTCCGTTCGTAATTTGTGAAAAAGTGAGACCTATTGCTGCGGCAGAGAGGAAGATGCCCATTATTTTGATTCTTTAAAAACGTACGTTACTAAGGAAAAGGCTCTTAAATGTTGGTATAAATCCTAACCAAATCATATTTGGGAACAAACTCCATTCAAATTAAGGCACTAACACAGTTATTGTAAATCAAGTGCAAATTGCTTTCCCACAGCAATCTGTGACGTAACAGGTGTCGCAAATATTCATCTTTTGTTCACAAACAAGTGCCCGTTATTGTCAACGATTGAGAGATGTCTCTTGTGATTTAGAGAGGGACAGGGACATTTACGGATTAGAGAATTCTGTCGGTTGCAAACGTCCGAATACACAAATACTTAAACATCCATTTAAAGAAGCTGTTTAACCTTATGTGCCAATGTAAGGGTTGTAGAGGTAAAACTGATCATCAACAAAAAAAGAAGAAAGAAACAAATAACAAGTATTGTTTAGTACAGGCCTTCGGATGACAAAGCCAAGAGGCAAAAACTGGGGCCTTAGCAGCGCTGCGACTCCTGGATTCTATCAGGTCCAGTACCCACGAAACTGGAGTACGCAGCAGTGGAGGATAGGGGTCTGGTTGAGAATACCTAGTCCTGCGCAGACAGGTGGGAAGTGGCACATAAAAGTGGGTACTTACCGGTATCCTCGCGGTGTTGATGAGGAGAGCATCCGGTCGAGGTGTTACGGGGAAAATATATATGTCGGGTTTGGTCAATAGTACGGACGTCAAAACAAATCACAAGCACGCCCCTAACGGCAATCAAGAACGCATTGGCGCGCTTTTATAAGCACTTGCGTGGTGCGAAATAGAGCGGCTGATTACTGACAGCCTTAGAGCGAAGACTTCGTAGAATCAGTGTCGATCCGTAATATTAGTAAGCAGGAATGTAACTTGTGTCTATTTGAATAAACCCAGTGTATCGAATAACTTATGTGATTTCATTTGCACGATTATACCCACCGACCTGCCCACACACGATGTCTTAACCTAAGGGAATAGATCCTGACTTCCTGAAAATGGGTGATTGTACTTACTCATATCTATCATAACAATAATAGATTATGCACCAAGGGGATAAAGCAGGGTTTTACGTCACGGGTTGCATATTGAACCATGAGCGTAACGAGGGACTGAGTTAACTACTAAGTGAAGCGAGGGGTTCAAGCTGCCCAAGACGAAGACAGGCTTTATCCCAGAGGAGCATACTCTACTTTTCACACCTTCTGCGAGACAGTAAAAAGCTGCTGTATTTATTGATTTGAATATTGTTTTGATGCTTATTGTAGATCTTAGCTTTGAATGAATGCACCATATGCTGCTTGACTTTCGAGTTTATGCTAAATGTAGGAAATAAATAAGCAAGCATTCCGATAAAGTCTTGACTACTTTTGTTATTCTCCATTGAACAAAATCATCATAGAGTTTTTCGTATCTGTGTTTTGATTTTTCCGGTAGTAGATTTATTAATAACTTCTAAAGCGCCTGTTCTGATAAAATCTGGAGTAGAATCACTTTGCTCGACATTTTTGTCAACACGAATATTGCAATAAAGTTTACTTAAAATCACAGCTCCAAAAACCGTATTTTGTTTCACATTCTTTTAAGCCGCGCCTTTATTCGGTTCTGCTTTTGTTCGCTAGTTCGATTTTAGAACAAACCTCTTTACAATGCCTTAATTTTTTACTTAGATTTTTCCACGAGTTTCCACACGAATTTGACGTTCCAAATTCAAATCACTTTACTTGCTTGGGAGTTTCAGGAAGGTAATGCTTTACTTTACGTTGAGATTGCATGCTATGTGATTGGACATTGTCCAGGTGGTGTGAAAATATTTTTACAATGCATGTCCTCGAAAAGAGCGTTTTCCAAGCAGCCAAACTGTGCGGAAAGTGTCACTTTTTTTTACTAGTGCTTTTTACTTACCTGTACTTTTTTAATTTTTAACTCCAACGTCAGCCCGCCGCATAGAGTTTTTATTATTTGAGAAAAGTTTTAAAATTAGTTAAGTACAGATTATCATTCATATAAAAAGCAAAACAAAACTAATACGTCATTTAAGGCGTTTTTAATTACTCTAGATTTAGATTTTGATCAATAAATTAATTTTAATTATTCATTAAATATGTTTGGCAGAATTAATATTTTGCTCGTGCCTTTTTGCGTTATGACGTGACAGCTATTGCACATGCGCAGTAGAACTATGAACTATTAGTTAATCTGTGGATATACTGAGCGCCCTTGAATAAGCGCCATTTTATTAATTTCTTGCTTGGTTCAGATATATTTTTTTATTTCCTCGCACAATGCATAGTAAAATGTTGTATGATACACGTGCGTAAGATGATTTCCGACTCGTGTCGATTTATCCACTCACTCGCTTCGCTCGCTCGTGAATAAAAATGCCACTCATCGGAAATCACCTACTTCCCGCACTTGTAGCATAAATAACTATTTCAATACAGTTGTTAAATATGGCGTACTTTCAGAGGCTATAATTATGTTTCGAAAATTAAATCTTACGCATAGGCATCTTTCTGTTACGCGGTCGTGACTTTTGTTTACGAGCTCGATCATTATGTTTGCAGTTTAGTTTTAAATTTATAAGTCAATTTAATAAAGTTTAGGAGCAAGGAGTTTTCAAACATAGAATAAAATGGGATAGATTTTCTAAGAGGAAAAATGAATGATTCCGTACGTTTTAGCATTGAATTGTCAAAAGTCTTATAAATGGTTGTTTAATATATTTAATTACCAGTTTTAATTTAATTATTTTCACATCAACATTTGTCAAAAATCGAATAGGCTGTATAGCTGTATAGGCTGATATCGTTGTAAAAAAATAAGTCCAGTTGCAAAAACGCACCATAAGTCAATTTAAAAAAGTTTAGTAGCAAGGAGTTTTCATACATAGAATAAAATGGGATACGATTTTATACGAGGAAAAATTCATGATTCCGTACGTTTTAGCATTGAATTCTCATTTTTTTTAAAGTTGTTTAATATGTTTAATTAACAGTTTTAAGTTAATTATTTTCACATTAACGTTTGTCAAAAATCGAATAGGCTGTATAGGCTGTTTTCTTTGTAAAAAAATATGTCCAGTTGCAAAAACGCGCCATATTGAAAATTTTATTTTTTGTGAATAAACAAATCTAATTCTTTGATTTGTTTTTACTGTTTCTCACAACTGTATTGAAAAACGTCGTGTGATACACGGGTGTGTAGGTTATTGCAAACTCGTCTCATTAAAAACCCTCGCCTTCGGCTCGGGCTTGTTAATGCCAGCTCGTTTGCAATAACCTACTTCCCACCCTTGTATCACAATGTACTATTACAATGCATGTCCTCGAAAAGAGCGTTTTCCAAGCAGCTAAACTGTGCGGAAAATGTCACTTTTTTACCGGTGCTTTTTACTTTCCTGTATTTTTTTAATTTTGAACTCCAACGTCAGACCGCCGCCTAGAGTTTTTATTATTTGAGAAAAGTTTAAAAAAATAGTTAAGTACAGATTATCATTCATATAAAAGGTAAAACAAAACTCATACTTCATTTAAGGCATTTTTAATTACTCTAGATTTAGATTTTGATCAATAAATTAATTTTAAATATTCATTAAATATGTTTAGCAGAATGAATATTTTGCTCGTGCCTTTTTGCTTTACGACATGACAGCTATTTTGCACATGCGCAATAGATATGCCCGAGGAACTATTAGTTAATCTGTGGATATGCTGAGCGCCCTTGAATAAGCCCGCCATTTTATTAATTTCTTGCTTGGTTCAGATATATTTTTTATTTCCTCGCACAATGCGTAGTAAAATGTTGTATGTTTTGTGTTTCGAAATAAGACACGTGAGTGCCTACAGATACACTACAGTATGAGACACGTGCGTAAGATGATTTCCGACTCGTGTCGATTTATCCACTCATCGGAAATCACCTACATTCCGCACTTGTAGCATAAGTAATTATTTACTATGTCGGGACTAACCCCGAAATCACATAAAACAAAATCAACTGCCGCATACATGTATGCTTGCTTTACTGGATAAATTGTACTGAACAGCAGATTTTTTAGGATGTGGGTCATGTTCTGGACAAGGGCAGAACGAAATTAAGTCTTATCATAAATGATTGTGGTTCAAAAACGAAACCTTGAAAAGTGTCACGGAGATTACTATTGAAGAACGAGGACAAATAACACAATAGCCTTCCATTGCGTGCTCCAGCATTTTCTATTCATAAATTCATAGCTAAGGTTCGTAATGGACGATTTTCCTCCGATATCACTCCGGTCTCACGGCTTTTTTTAATGCTAATGTCTGCGCTCCGTATCTAGAACTCAAATGGGATTTAAGTGAATATCTATAGTTGTTTCAATGTGCAGCTGCGTGTGGGATTTATCGGATTTATTTATAGTGAAATGGAATAGAGTTCCATTGTATGTAAGTAGCATTTTATTGGTATTTAAATTGAAAAAAAAATGTATTTAACCTTCAAGCGGGCGCGCGCTTCTTTGAAACGGCAGCGGTCGCACTTAATCTATAGGACCCATAGATTTTTTCAGGGATTTAGAGCATCGATTAAGCAAAAATTATTTTGGAACATGGGCAGGCAGAAAAATAATCTTTATCTTTATGAGAGGAGGTTTTGTCCTGTAGTTTTTATTTATTTTGTACTGCTGTTTCGTACCATACGTTTTAATTGCCAGATTTTTGCACGTTTGGATGTAACGCACATTAAACCCATGAAAACTCTCAAAGGAAAACATTTTGAGCGAAAAATAGCGCAGAAACTAAATTAAAAGTGTTACAAAACGATGTCCTGTCACTAAATTTCAAGTAGCACAATATATGAAGTTCATTTTAAAACTAATAAGAAATCTGACACCGTGTGGTTCTGACTACGACATGGATTTCGTAAGCGCTAAGTCTTTACGGCTTCGAAGGGAGCGGTGATGGGTCCTTAGATATCTACAGGGTTTAAATTCAAACTTGAAGTAATAAGGGTCGTTTGATCGCAAATGTACGGCAGTAAGTTAAACGTGCTCTCGTCAGTCATTCTTACTACTATTCTCTTTGTCTGGGATTTATTCTTTTCAACGCCTTACCATCAATTGAAAACTTGAGAAATAGTGGATATAGGTAGGTTACTACCAATAAGGCAAAGTCATTAATACATATCGTCACCAGAAAGGCAAAAGTACGAATGCGCCATTTTAGCTAAAATGAGTTTTATACATGGTTGGATAAGTTTTTTTTTCTCTACACATAAGTCATTGACTCGTGGTAATTTGAGCATTATTTAAAAAGTTAGTGGCGCTTTAGCATTGACATTTTTCTTTTTTCTCGCTATGTCTCTTTTACTTACCTAGAGGCATTTACATGATATATATTGTTATTGTCAGTTATTTTTTTTCCTTACTGCTATCTGACTGTCGACCTTTGATTAGAAACCTAAAATTACTAATTTGGTTAATTGATGTTGTTTAAGTCATTATTACTTGCCGCAAATTGTAACGAATGCGCCGCTTAGTAAATTTGACTTACTTAAAAATTTATGGACTTAAAGCTTTAGTACTTTTTCCCTTAGAGATTTATAAATAAAAAGTCTTTTTAGTAACTTTGCTATAATTATCTACTTTTTATGTAAGTATTAAGCGTATTTATTTTTTTGTTTATGTTGTGAAAAATAAGTTACAAATATTTTTCTCCACAAAATTATAGTTGTAAGTTAAGTATGTCAGCACAAATATCAGCGATCTTTTTTTTGAGATGTGTTTGCTCTTGACTCTAGTTTAGGTCAGAGGTGACAGAGACAGAGTTGACGGTAGAACAGGGCAGGTGGGATGATGTCGTGGAGTTCTTGAGCACACTCACCAAGTAACAGTACTGTCATCTGCGTACCCAACAATACCAGGCTGGAGTAGGTCATTGATGTACAGCAGGAAAAGAGTTGCAGAAAGAACAGACCCCTGGGGAACTCCGGCATCAATAGCCAAAAGGTCAGAGGAGCAGCCGTCAATGACTACTCGGATCGACCACTCAAAGCAAAAAGTTTGTATGACAACCTTTTTTTTTTTTTGCATGGAGAAATGCTCATGCAAACTGCACTACCACGGGGAGATAGTGCAGTTATGTGGGACTCTAAACCACAAAAACTCCACGGTGTCCTCCAGTGCCACTTATGGCAGGAACACGGGCACGCGTTAGCACTCACCGCGAGCCTGCCGCGGCTGTCCGTCACCGGACCCTCCTCGGGGGAATACCCCCCATCACCGGCGCACCAGAACACACTGTACGCCGTGACCACCCCAGGGACCAATTCAGCACATGGGTGCCAGACGACCCCGTGTATGGCACCCTTGGTCCCACTGTGACGGGTCGAGGTCAATGGCCCCGCCACCTACCATTATGCGGCCGCAGGGGATAGGGAGAGCGGCTAACGCTATACCGACACTCCTCTTCCCCTGCGGCCCCACCGCGTCCGCCATCAGACGGTGGCGACCCCGTCTAGGCCGCGGAAGGTAGGGAGAGCGGCGCACCGCAATATCGGCACTCCTCTCCCACCGCGGTCTCCAACCCTCAGCCGCGATATCGTATGGGACCTGGGAATCTCCATAAGACATCGCGGCTCGCCTCAGTTGCGATGTCGCCTGTTACCAAGCGGCACCGCAACCTACTAGTTGGCCACTACGTCGTCGGCTTAATCGGCAAAAGCCCTGACGAGCGGCCCCTCCTCGGGTTCCTCTTCGCTTCACCGTGGGTGACCAAGCCACGGTTACTGAGCCCCCCTGCCTCGACAAAGCGGCCAAGCGACCAACCTATCCCAACATATACCGATCATGTGCAGTATCCAGTCCGCCGTCCACCCAGTGGCTTTGCCCGCTTTAACTGTCTGAAAACTAATTGGTAACCATTTTCGAAGACCGAAGTTAACGAGCTGCTTAACATCCCGCCTACCTCACTGAAATACGACAAATTCGTATGCGTAGTTGCACGGAAATACATATATCCCCCGAGGGTGTTGCACATCCCCGACATATCGCAGGAATCTGGCAATCTGCTAAAGACGTACGAGCTACTGTTCAACATTGGCCCATTCTCAGCAGAAACCGTTGAAGCTGGTGAAAAACTGCTGTCACTTATAAGCTAACAACGCCAGAAAAAATGGATGGATAGGGTAACTGGTATTGCCATGAAACATAACAGCAAAAAGGCATGGACCACTATCCGCAAACACATCAGCGAACCACCACTACCTCATACGCCCAGTGCAGTGAAGGCTAACAAAGTTGGCCACCAACTTCTTAACGGATAATCATCACAACGCCCCAACTTCTGAAAGGCAAATCATCACAACGCCTGAGCAGAATTCTCAAAATGCTAGACAAATTATCACCCGAAAGTGAATCTGTGTGAGACCCATTCCAGTTAGCAGGCATCGTCCCAGCCATCCGAAGGCTGAGCTCTGGCAAGGCCTTCGGATTGGACGACATTTCAGTCAAACAGATTAACTACCTCGGCCCAGTATTAGTAGTCACGGTTGCTGCAACTCTTTAACCATTCGTCTTTGGAGGAGATCTAAGTTCATTGTTATTCCCAAACCTGGTAGGCCACATGACGATCCTAAAAACTTTCGCGTTATATCGCTCCTTTGCCACACGTACAAACTGTTCGAAAGACTACTGCTAGCTCGCCGCTCAGGTGTCGCCGATCCGAAATGAATGTCGGAGCAAGCTAGATTTAGACCTGGAAAGTCTTGCTCCGGTCAGATACTGATCCTCACGCAACACATCGAGGATGGGTTTGAGACTAAGAAAGTGACGGGTGCAGTATTCGTGGACTTGTCGGCAGCCTACGACACCATTAACATTAGGCACTTGTTTTGGAAGGTAACCAACTTAACAGAGGACCCAAAGTTTTCTCTAATTCTTAAATCCCTCAAAAACACAATCGTGTGCCTTCCACCTTCGTAATAGTCAAGCGGGCCGGACACTCAACATCTTGTGGCAGGGGTTGCCAGTCACTCATAGTAGACCTATCCAAAGTGATGCCAAAATATCTCGGCATCACTTTGGATAGGTCCCTCAACTTTAAGAAACAACCACGCTCGGAACAACCTGCTTTGTCATCTTACATCTACCAGATGGGGAGCGTCTCCCCAAGTCCTACGAACAACTGGAATGGCGCTCTGCTTTTCCGCTGGTGAATATGCCTGCCCAGTGTGTACAGCACTGAATGAGATTTTCAGTGAGAGAAAGGCCGGATTTGTACTGGTTGCCTAAAACTGACCCCAGTATGAATGTTGTACCCACTCATCAATTTTGGACCCCCGGTAATTCGTAGGACTATGGGAAGCCGCATGGAAAGTACGAAGCAAGAGGGTGACTCACGCCACCCAATGTACAACCACAGCTCGATCCCCCGAAGGCTCAAAAGTCGAAAGGGTTTCCTTGGCTGTGTGAGCTCGTTGCCGTTGGATGGCAATGTTAGCTCGAAGAGGTTCAAATTCTGTCGGGAGAAGTTTCACTCTGACCACTGCGAGCCTGCGGAGAGCCTTTTACCTGGGCACACGTTGCTGTGGCATATCTGGAAGGGTTTAAACAGACTCCGCACTCAGGTCGGCCGCAATAAAGACAATCTCCACAGGTGGAGGTTCTCGGATGGATCTTGAGTGTTTGTGCGGCGTCTCTCCGCAGACCATGGAGCACCTTTTATCTTGCTCCGCATGCCCTGTTGCCTGTTCTTGTGAGGATCTTATGGCTATGTCAGTGGACGGCGTTGCCGACTGGGCCAGGCAAGAGATCGAGCAGGAAGGTTTGTCATCGACACGCTAAGAAGAAGAGACTCCACTACTACAATAATCACAAAAAATATAAACTTTTATCCGGGACAGAGACCAATCCAAAAAATCAAAGATCAGAATCAGTCCAGAGTTATACATAGTGTAACTAGCCCGACATTGTTTTATTTTTGAGTTTTTTACAGTTGATACAGTAGGATGATTTTTAGCAAATATACGACAACAAGGTAATAAGTCAAATTATTTTAGATCTTTACACTTAATTATTCATATAAGTAATAATGACTAAGACTTATTAGTTTGTAATGCATGTTAGTCGTTTTGGCGTTTCTAAAGTTCAATGGATGTATGTGAATTGTGTTTATGCTTTACTGCACCTGAATATTTTTATGAAGTTTAGTATTTTTGCCTTACGAAATGGTCAGAGCATTTATACTAAAGCGACACTATCTTCGAAAATACAGTAATAATAGGCAATATGTCAACTTTAAAACATAGATAATAATATAACAATGATTTTTTGCCTTCAGCCTATTTAAATTGGAATACTAGAAAAAAAGATATGCCAGGTTTTGTATAAAAAAAAAGTTTAAATCGCTCTCCTGTAAAATGTACTTTTGGCGCTGTAGTGTTTTTGCCTTTCTAGTGACGATATATGATAAGAAATTCAGGTGTGCACATAATGCTAAACATTCAAAGTTACCGTAATCGTCCATGCATTTTTTTAAGAAGCGCACTCTGTGTATCAATAAAACAGCACACACGTTGTCAAATATTTCTAGGTAAATTAAAGTTGGTACCAAACATACGGGTGTTAATGGTTACATAAATCAAGGTTTTTTTTTTTTTTAAACTGTGCCCCACTCTAGGCATTCTTCCTCTATCGTGGGTGCATTTACAAACATATAAATTCACATGAACAACACCCCGAGCCGGCACAACTATCTGTAGGCTATTCAAATATTTGTTCCGTGCGGGAATCGAACCCGCGACACGCAGCGCAGCAGCCTTTCGCTCAACCACTGCGCCAACCGTGCGCCCAACCGTTTTGTAGAAATATTTTGTTTTAAATACAATGTTTTATTATAACATTTAAATGTAACATTTTATTATATTTACACTGACAAACAAAATGAGACATTACGCCAAAAAAAATTCTAAGCTAACACAATTCTTCAAAGAGTAAATGCCTAATTTTATCCAATAAAATTTTCTACTCTCTCGTCAATCAAACTAAGATATCTTCACATATTTAGGCTTACGCTTCCTAACCATAGCATAACAAAGTGACATTAAGAAGTGAGATTGAACAATCAGTATAATTAGTTGCTTCAGGCCATTCAGATTACGGTGATGTATTCTACCGACCCTCTAATGGCTGGTCATTATGATACCGAAGCTAAACAGGTTAAAGGTCACGCGACGATTTTATTTTCAAAGAATTTATTTCGAGCGTAGAATTTTGATGAGATTTTTCAAGGCTCAAACGTTTTTTTTATATTCTTGGGAAAGCAGTAAACGAATTTAAGTTCTTAGAAATAAGAGCAGCCGTAATCTATTAAAGTTTCTAGAAATAAGAACTGCGATATTCTACAGAATGTATTGTGAACTTATTAATATGAACAACATGCTATACAAAATGATCTTATAATCTTTCAGGAAGTAAAAGTACTTACATATTACTCAATTCCTGAAAGATTGTCAGTTCATGAAAGTCATCCTGTTGGTTGATAAATATTGGGAATACCAAAATCTCGATCACGGAAACACTACTACAATTTCATTATATGTACCACTAAAGTATGTACCAAATACACCTACTAAGTATTTATTAAATGTAAATGCTAAATGTATGTGTTTATTTATCAGTTGTCATCGAAAAACCCTCTAGAAAGAAAGGTCATGCATTCTCATTGTCCAACTACAATCCCTATATATTTTAGAACTACTAACACTATTGTTAAGGGTTTAGTTTAAGCAACATATACTACTGTATGTCGTTTTGTGGCAATTTAATTGAAATCCTTTTTATTTCTCTTAAGTATGAAGGAAGATATATTTTATACCTAATATCCGGTTTCGTAGACTTAACTGATCTTTGGGGGCTTTGCCGTTATCGTTACATAAAAATAGGGTCGTAGCATGAGTGATCGAAAGTTGACCGAAAATCGAAGTATATCGAAAATGGAACTATTTCACGGCAAAAAAATACATTTGTTAAGAAACTAGGATCCCCTTATTTCCCTAATTTCTACTCTTTTCTGGCAGACTTCATTGTATCGATCGGATTTATTTTATTGTTAATTGCTTATTTATTGCAATAAAAGTGTATGTACTACGTGTATTAATGCTGTTACATTTAAATATATTACGTTTATAAAACAATTTAAGGAGGATATGAACCATTAATTGGAGAAAAATTTATGGAATTTATGGGGTATTTTAATTAATGGGGGAGTCATGTCACATCAATTCGATGAATCACTTATGATTAAGCCTTACTTTCAACACTATGATCCACGCCTGCAACATATTAAAACAAATAAGGTCATTGGCCGCTGTCAAATATAGTCTACGAAATAAAAAATCACAATATACATACATATCTGTCAACTCTCATCCTAATTAACCATCTTTTTATAATCCAAAGTCCATCATATGTTTTCTTAGTCTTTCTCTATAGTGCAAAAAATATGTCATCAAAATCAAGGTATAAAGAAAATTCAAGCACAATTTCCTAAGTCATTCCATACAGCACAAGAATAAATAAATCACGTCGTGTTAGCCAACAGCCGGAAAAACACATAAGCTTTTTGTTCGAACCCCTCAACTCTTTCTATGAAATTAACGGCAAATAAACAAATAATATAAGTCATCCATCATGTTTTTGCCGGCAAAACTTTGTGTCATTCTAACACAGAGAGAAATAAAAGGAAACTTTTTCGGGATACAGGGTGGGTAAAAAATCGTGGCTCAAATGAAACAGGACGATAGTTGAGGGTTCCATAAACCATAATAAAGCGACTTAGTATGTCGCTTTAGTTTGAAATCAAAACCAACAACGCACTATTAACAAGCAAAATGTTTAATAAAAACTGTAACTTAACTACGGCTTTATTTTAATATTTTTTAGCCTTTGTTACCCGGGCAATACATATAAGGAATCGATTAACATCTCATTTATCAAAATCGGATGAATAGTTTAGGATCTACGGTGGAACATTCGTGAATACAAACATACATATATAGACTTCTTAAATAATAACCTTTCCTTTTGGATTCGCCGTAGTCGGGTAAAAAAGAATTAGGTTTCTGACCTTTAGTAGTAGAGTATCTTATACTCTGAAAGAAAAACAATAAAATAAAGTTTTAAAATGCAAAAAACCTTAAATACCATCTTATAAAAAAACCATCTGATAACCAACAACATAAAAAAAATGCTGCAATAACGAAATTCATTCTGTAGTAAAGTATTTCGTACGTATCCCTCCACAACATGATTACAATTATTTCCATGAATTAATTACATGTTTATTGGACGACAAATGCCGTACATTAATAAAGATAATATTCATCTACGTATGTTATATAATAGTTACGTATACAAGTGTAAGCACTTATACTTGAGCCATTACCACTGCAAATAAGTTTGTTAAGTAATCACATAAAAAGTATTTTTGTGATGTAACTACGAATTTATGATTACCATATTTTTCCATTACTTGTGCTATAAGTCATTGCTTCTTTCCAAATTTCATAATTCTAGGTCAACGGGAAGTACCCTGTAGGTTTTGATTCCCTTGCGATTCGTCAAATATACGACACAAAACGCCCATATCTTTTGATTGTATTGATTTAGAAATTAGATTATTGCACTGTTGCACAGGGTTAACTTGCAACAGTGATTTCAACTTGATATCTCCGGGCGTTCCAAAGGTTTTCCTTTGGAACGCCCGGAGATATCAAGTATCAAGCAAGACCTTTTGGTCTTGACACATAGATAGACAGACACACGTAGAGACAGACAACGAAGTAATCCTAATCCTATAAGGGTTCCTTTTAAGGAATGGATTCCTAAAAAGAAAAACTAGCTTTAGCGAGCAACTAAGTCCGCACGGAATAGTTAATCCAGGCTATATCGCGAGTTCGTGTGAGCCATAGCCAATTAGGACAAAGTCATACGTCTACCAACTGCCAAAGATCCAAATCTGTTTAGCCGTTAAAGCCTGACTGAGTTACAAACTACAAAACACCCAAACAATCCATACTTGCTTACATTATACATGTAGAAGCGTGTCCGTATGTCAGTCTGTAACGTTTCCACGTTAAAATTGCTGATTCAACTTGTTACACGAATTGGGTAAGACGTGGATTAATACATAGGATACTTTTCATAACTATGTTCTCTTGGGATAAATATTGATATAACACTATTACGTAGACATGACTATGGGCGAAGCTGTGAGTTGAAGCTAGTTCTGTATAATCAGGAGTGGATCCAAGATTAATTTTGGGTGGGGGCACAAGGGTAGGGTAAGTAAGGATTAAGGTAGTTCATTCTTGACTGTAGCAAATTGTACTATAGGTGTTGGTTCTTTGGTAGAACTTTATTTAATCATTTTATCGGTATTATATTAACAAAATTTTATCAAAACTGACATAGTAGGTCTTTCAGAGTCTCGGTTGAGTCGCCTGGGGTGAGGCACGTACCCCCGTGCCCTCCCCTGGATCCGCCTATGTGTATCTAAAAAAAGTTCCATAAAGGAATTATGGAACTTTTTTTATAAAACCTACTAGGATCTTTTAGAATTTTAACACTTTTATAATAATAATAATAAAATTTATTCAAAAAGGCACACAAGCCCAATAATTTGAAATTACAAGTTCATAGTAGGAGAAGGGATTCTAAAAATTCAATCAAAACCTAAGTGCTTTATTATACGACTAGTATCACTATTAATTAGGTATTGTGTGATCATAATTATTATCACTCAAAATATAAAACCTCTGTGGACCATTTTTTCATCTTTTATCATTCGTTGTTCATAATAATGAGGTATCAGATCGAATACCTAATACGAAAAGGGAACTTATGAATACATTTCCAGTATAACGTATTTTATTATAATGTTATTTTACTTGAAAGATAATCATTTGCTTGCCATTCATACCGATTATTTTTTTCAATACAGTTGTTACAGTTGTTAAACATGGCGTACTTTCAGAGGCTATAATTATGATTCGAAAGTTAAATCTTACGCATAGGCATCTTTCTGTTACGCGGTCGTGACTTTTGTTTAAAATACGAGCTCGATCATTATGTTTGCAGTTTAGTTTTAAATTTATAAGTCAATTTAAAAAAGTTTAGTAGCAAGGAGTTTTCATACATAGAATTAAAATGGGATAGATTTTCTACGAGGAAAAATGAATGATTTCGTACGTTTTAGCATTGAATTCTCAAAAGTATTTTAAATGGTTGTTTAATATATTTAATTACCAGTTTTAATTTAATTATTTTTACATCAACATTTGTCAAAATCGAATAGGCTGTATAGGATGTTTTCGTTGAAAAACAAAATATGTCCAGTTGCAAAAACGCGCCATTATTTATAAGTCAATTTAAAAAAGTTTAGTAGTAAGGAGTTTTCATACATAGAATAAAATGGGATAGATTTTATACGAGGAAAAATGAACGATTCCGTACGTTTTAGCATTGAATTCTCAAAAGTTTTTAAATAGTTGTTTAATATATTTAATTACCAGTTTTAAGTTAATTATTTTCACATCAACGTTTGTCAAAAATCGAATAGGCTGTATAGGCAGTTTTCTTTGTAAAAAAATATGTCCAGTTGCAAAAACGCGCCATATCGAAAATTTAATTTTTTGTGAATAAACAAATCTAATTCTTTGATTAGTTGTTACTATTTCTCACAACTGTATTGAAATAGGTGTGTATTATTATGTGTATTCAATAGCTTCTTACGAGAATGTTTATATCCGGACGGCTGGAAGGTGACTAGGGTTATTCCGGTACCGAAAGGTGCCCTAAGCTCAAACGTTGGTGGATATAGACCAGTAGCAGTACTGTCACCATTTGCTAAAGTCTTAGAGTCTGCGCTGTGTTCATCTATCAAATCGCAAGTAGCCTCACAGCTCAACGACGCGCAGCATGGTTTCCGTGTGGGCCGCAGCACGAATCGAATTTAATGTGTTTCTTAAACCAGGCCGCCACAGTACTGGACACTGAGGTAGGTGCCCAACTGGACGTCGCTTACATTGACTTCAGGAAGGCATTCGATAGTGTGGACAATGATATCCTTTTAAGTAAATTTGCGAGGGCTGGATTTACCGGGTGGGGTCGGTGTGAGATCTTGGGGTTATATTTTCTGAGGATCTATCATTTAGAGCTCATGTAGTGCAAGTGTGTAAAAAGGCCTTTAAAAATCATGGGTTTGTCATGCGAGAAACCCGTGACTTTACTAACTAACATGGCAGCAGTGAAATCCCTTTATAATGCGTTGGTGCGAAGCAACTTGGAAACTAGTGCTATCATCTGGAATCCTTATGAGACTAAATATTCTCAGATGGTGGAAAAGATGCAGAACAAGTTTACACGTTACCTATATATGAGGCAATTTGGTGTCTACCCTTTTTACCCGCTTATGTACCCAACTCTCTTTGTAATTGGGATGGTTGGGTACTATAAGTTGGAAGTAAGGCGCAATCTTGCTCTGGTCAAATATGTATTTATGGTTTTTCGTGGGATGCTAAACAATCCACAAATCTTGGAATCGTTGGGATTACTCGTTCCAAACAGTAGGCTACGATTGCGGCCGAGGCAGAGTCTCTTTGAAACTCCGGTAACCCGTACAAACATATTAAATTTTGCGCCCGTGTGTCGGGCAATTACGATCATTAATTGCATCTCTCAGCGATTGGACATTTTTTCCTGCTCTTTGGCGGAATTCCAGAGGGTGACAGTAAGTGTATTGCCCTCTATGTAACTTGTCGTCACTGTATGACTACTTTTATTACCTTGGGTTATACCTGTAAAAATAAATGTATGTGTAAACGAATAAATAAATAAATCTTGCGAGCTTGCCATTCCTAAAATTGGCCAGAGGAAAAACACCATGCCTCAGTGGTGGACAGTAGATCTCGAGTCGGAAAAGAACTCGGTTAAAAGACTCAGAAGGAAAATTCACTTCGCAAATCCTAGAAGAAAACCCTTTTGCGTAGCAGAGTACCTAAAAGCCAAAGCCGACTTCAAGAAACATATAGAACTGTCCCTCACTGAGAGCTGGAAGGAGTTCTGCACCAGACAGAGAGAGGAGGATGTATGGACTTGCGCCCAGCGTATTGTTACCCGCTGCTCCAGCATCAGCCGATTTGATTCTAGTTTAGTTAAAGACCCACAGACTAATTCGACATTGTCAGCGGAGGAATCGGCAAAACATCTGACCGACACTTTCTTCCCCATCGACGATCCTGGTACTGACTCTCCTGCTGATAGGACCATCAGGGAAAACGTGCGCCTTACTTTTGCGGACTCATACCTAAAACAGGGCTCACAGACAGAAGAGTACCCTCCGTTCACCCATGTTGAATTGCAGACTGTCTACGCGGGAACACTCCCCAAAAAAGCTCCGGGTGCCGATGGTATCACGGCGGACATTTGTTTCGAGGCATATAAATGCAACCGCAACTTCCAGCTGGTGTTGTTCAGAAAGTGCCTCGAAACTGGATACTTCCCCATTGTATGGAAGGAGGCCTGGATCCGGATTATTCTTAAGCCTGGTAAAGCTGACTACCAGATGGCTAAATCCTACCGCCCTATAGATTACTGCCAGTGATGGGAAAGGTTTTGGAGAAGCTAGTCGCTAATAGGCTCTCTTGGACACTGGAAAAGGGAAATTTATTTAACCGTAGGCAGTACGGCTTCCGCCCGCGGTGCGGCACAGAGGACGCTCTTTACGATACAGTGGAGTATATCCGGGATGGGATCCGTAGAAAGAGAATTGTGGTGGCGGTATCGCTGGACATTGAGGGTGCTTTCGATAATGCCTGGTGGCCAGCGATACTGCAACAGCTGAGCGACAAACAAATCGAACGAAAGACCCTAAAACTCCTCCACAGCTATCTGACAGACATAAGTATAACTCTGGAATACCTTGGGAGTACTGTTACAAAGCCCACAACTAAAGGTTGTATCCAGGGGTCAATTAATGGACCAATTTTCTGGAATGTTCAATTATTCAATTACACCACCTATTGACAGAGGCGGACAAGCTGAGAGTCCACGTGCAAGCATATGCCGATGACATCCTAATCTTGGCACAGGCGGACAATGTTGAAGAGCTTGAAATGATGGTCAACGAGGCCCTAACAGTTGTCAGGGATTGGAGAAAGTCACACAAAATGAGATTTGCGCCGCACAAAACCCAGGCAATAATCTGTACAAAGAAGCTAAAGTTTTCTCCCGCACCTGGAGGAGATGACAAATAGGACGGCAAACATTTTTAAGATGGTTGCAAGGGCCGGTCGGGCACAATGGGGTTTGAACGCAAACATCCTGAGGACCATCTACCTTGGCGTTGTTGAGCCAATCGTCACATGTGCAGCGAGCTCCTGGGTGCAGATTGCCAATAAGGTATACGCTAGGAAGAAGCTCGACTCTATTACCAGGATGTTTGCGATCAAAATATCCAAGGCCCACAGAACTACATCTCTCGTTGCTGCGGCAGTCCTCGCTAGAATTATTCAATTGGACCTTCGGGCTATCGAGTTCCTCAGGATTTACGAGGTGAAGAGAGGCAGGCCCCTTGAGGAACTCCCGGGCAGAACCTTGGAGAGAAGAGCACATCCGTCGGAGTTGCCACATCCTGCACTTAGGGCGAGGCTGGGATTCCGGCATATAGACTCTCCCGAAGACCCACCGTCATCAACAATGACTTCCTCCGCCTTTACACGCATGGAAGCAAGATAGAGGGCAAGGTCGGAGCCTCAGTCTCTTTAACCGACTGCCCCCGTTTTATTCATGCGAGGAGAGACTGGGACGCCCGTTAGACAATCTCCAGGAGCTGATTGGTGGCGATAATTGCCGGACCCATTTCCTGGCCTTCGCGGAGGGAGTTATGGTCGAAGCCGCGAAGGCAAATGGGTCGACCCTTCCCTAGGTTAAGTATTAATAAATCTCAGTATTTTTATACCCTATTAGGATAAAGTACTAGTTGTAAGATATAGTAATGTAGTCCTGTTACCTCATTATCTAATTATTTATATAAGTCTAGTAAGCTAGGTATGTAGGATAAGTCTGTGATAAATGTGTAACAAACAGAAGTCATTTTGTTACAACCTGTGATGAATATGATATGTTACAAACAACAGTAAATTTTCGTAGTATGTATAACATTTATATGAAATAAAAAATTACAAAGTTTATAAACTGCTAGTTTATTTAGTATTTAGTTTGTAAAACATTAATTATTTACAAATGTTATAGTTAAGTTTATTTAATATTTACGATGTAATACATGGGAACTATAAAAAGAAAGCGATGAGACAAAAAGTTCAAAAAAAAAAAAATACTAACGTATGTAAAAAATCCCAGATTTACTGGCCCACTTGCACGGGGGACTCGGCCTGTAATCACAATATGTATGTCAAAACGGGCTGGGTCCTTCATGCAATGTGGCCCATCAAAGTTTTAACTATTTGAGAATTAAATGCTGAATTAAATATCAGCAATAAGACCTTAGCGGCAGCAGTGGTTTTTTAGTCGGTATGCACCTTCTGTGAGTCCGGCACTGCGCAGGCTAGCTCGCTCTGGGTGTGAGTTAGTCAGGGGCGTCCTAAGAAGATTTTCCACCCCTGTCAAAAAAAAAAAAACCTTACCTAACAAAACTTTAGACCTTTTGAAAAACGAGTTCACGAAATAGATAATTATCTGCCGACAAGTTTACTTTCCTTCAATTAAGGCGTATATACTCCTCAATGTTAAAGAAGTACTGGCCGTGCGCCCGCTCGGTGCCAGAATATCAATATTGAACCTCCTTTTGGACAGTTTTGTTTGCAAAATATTATTTGATTTATATATGCTATTTCAGTTATGAAGAAATTCTAGCCATCAATTTTTCTGTGTAAAACTATTTTTAAACAACAATTGGAGGATTATTCAAAAGTAGAGAAATAATATCGTGTTGTCAATTATTTTTTTAAGCAAAACTATTAGCTACTATTTAACTAATAGTTTACAGTTACAAATAATATATCAAAAATAAACATTATATTTTTATCAAACCTTTTTACCAAGCCGTTATAGTTCTCACCTCACTTCTTGGCCTACCTGAAGTTGGCTACAATGGCTGCGCAGTAGTTCATCTCATACAAAAACAGCACTGTTTCGTGCCTCGCGCATCCGGTATACCAACTTCAGGGCGGCCCAAAAGTTTGGCGAGGACTATACTAAGGAGTATGCTTTAGAAAGTAACCGATTTGCACTAAAGTGGTGGAATGCCCTTAACTGTAATAAGCTAAACTTGTTATTTAAACTCCCGGATAATGTACTTAAACTGTGTACTTTTTACTTCAGAATACGAAGCGTAGTTCTTAGTTATAAGCTGTTAGTTACTTTGTTTAAGTAATAAGTCAAGAGACAGAAATGCCGGACTTTTCGTTCTTTTTACTTTTGAAAAATGTTTTTTGCTAAATAAGCAACACAACACAATTTATTAATTGACACCTGTGTTCTGTAGAGTGGTTAGACGAGTGTATAACATAACCTCCATTTCACCAGTTACTTTGTTTTAAACCTACGGCCAATAGAGTAGTTGACTGAAAATTAGTTTTTAGTCTGTCAGGTAAATTAATTAGAAACTAACTAAAATATTGGATACGTATTTTTTCTTTTTACTCGTAAACATAAAGTGATGACGATACAGTGCGCTGAAATATCGTGTGACGTCACGGGGTGCTACGCTTTTTCTGACAAAATTACGACACAAGCCCCCACTCCTGAACATTGATGCGCTTTATCTTTGTAATTTTTATTTATTCGATCAAGTAAAACTACGGATCCAATATTATTTGATAATCTCACTGACGGATTAAATAGAATTATCATTTTTCTACCCAGAAAACATCCCTATTACTGAGCATAAATGGAGACTACAAGCTGTAACTCTATCTAGGTTTCTTAATATGTCAATAAACATACTCTTCCTGCTCTTGTCCCATAATGTTACCAACTTGCGGCGCAACAAAATTCTTCTTCCATCCGGCTCAGCTGTCAACTGTCATTCTTTCTCTTTTCTTTAAAATAAAATTTACATACAAAAAAAAAATAACGTCTATTTACGGTCCTAAAATGTTCCCACTGAATCTAACGAGCTGTTTACGTACTTAAATGTATCAAGTATAATGTCAGGTATATATTTCGTAGAAAAAGTAAAAGTAAGCCAGAAACACAAAAAACGAAACTTACAAACACACAAATCTATATCACTTGGTTGAGGATCAGAGTACCAAATATTTACGTTTACCTTAAGAAAATAAAAACAAATGACTAGGCCGTTTCTGGACGAATTTTACGGTTCCATCGTTAAAGAGGACAACCGATAGCCTTTGCTGTAGTTGACTGTATGTCCTTGTGTAGCACATAGTGAATAAATATTTTCCCCTTTTTTACATTTGAAAATAATGTTTTCAGATATGAAACATTTGATCAAAATGGGATTTCAACTTTTAATACAAAAATTACTGCAGAATATTAGCCAAAGGCAAATCGTTAGTTGTATGTATTAATTTATTCGCTATTGTCAGCAGATTCACCCTCGTGAATGTCGAAAATAATCTCGCGAAGGGGATATTCTATGTCCTAATACATGCCAGGCCATGATCCGCCCTTGTTTCAAGTTGATAAAAACAGCGTAACATAGGAAGTAGGATAAGTAGGCAGTTGAACATCTTTTCAAAGAAATATTCCATTGATATGGATATTTCAATCGTAAGTGCTGAGTTCAACGGTTTATAGTTCACTGTTCATTCAAGGCCCGGAACCAAAAAGTGCAGTTTCAACATATAGTTGCCATAGACATTACAATCCTAAATATTGAATTCAACAGTTTATATTCCACTGTTCATTTAAACTACTGAACCATAAAGAGCAATTTTAACACAAACCTGCCTGGTGTTTGACAGCTAAAGGGATGCTGATGTCAGCAACCTGTAAGTAATTAAACAAGGTGACAAGGAGACGATGACTTGTGTCTTTAGGTCGCTTGTGGCTAAAGTCCTTTTGGCGATAGCGCGAACGTTGCAGAATGGATTATTAAGGACGGATCTGATGGCAGTTAGCGAAGTAAAGGATTATTGTGGTTGTAAACAGGTTATAACCGTGACAATCTAAGTAGTCCGATGAGGTTTCTCATTTTACATGCCGCGATAACTTAGTGTTAACGTCTACGAAAAATCAAAATCATTATCCTAATTATATACTATGTTATCCTTACACTCATCAAGCATCAAGTTTAACTTATATAACGTATTTTTATAGCTGTCAAATACGACTTCTTAGATTGTCACGACTTTATTGAAATGTAATGCTGATTTTCATTGTGGTTTTTTGGCTCACACAAACAGGCGGGACGGGACAGTGCTACAAAGTTTTTTAACATAACTTCATGCCTGTAATTCCCGAAGGGTTAGGCAGATGCACACCTATGGTACACCCACGTCCACGTCCCGTGAAATGATCGATGCCCCTTGGCTAGACTGGTGTCAGATATCAGGCTTTTGAATATCCGTAACGACCGTCAAAGATCTTCAAATGATAGCCGGGACCAACGGCATAATGTGCTTGCCGAGACACGGAAGAAACTCGCTATTTAAGATGGTCACCCATCCACGGATCAACCTCGGCAAGCGTCGATTAACCTAGAAGATCAACCATTGCGGCTGTTATTATTAAGCCACGAGCTCTTCTCTCGTATATAATCTCGCTTACTAATTGTTATTTAATTATAGTATTTCAGGACACTTCATTAATATTTATATCAAGTTATTTAAGAATAATTTAGAGTAACAAATTTAAATTTTAAGTTAGAAACTTAACAAAACATGGCTCTTATATAGTCCAAGTTTTGTGAGCCAATAGAAGAAGATAATTATGTTACCATAATTTGAAAATTGTGGGCCAATAACTGAGTATACAAAGACCTGTATTGCTAATATCGTCATCAAAATGTCGACTAGAATTGTCTATATTGTCACCCGGTGTCTGGAGAGATATTATCGACGCGAAACAAATTAAACGCAAGCGAAGTGATGCGATTGGCTGTTGAAAATCCAATCAAGCAATCCTGTGATTGCTACCAACTAAAATGTCACGTTAATTTTGCGATTATTTATAGTTCCAGAAAGATAAAAATAGGATATCTTTTCTCTGTAAAAGAACTGAGATTCCTATAACTACCCATTCCTTATTATTTTCATACAATCTAACAATTAACGGACGACAAAGTTGTTCATAGTTAGAACAGGAATCCTAATTGAACAAGTTGAGGCCTGTGGGTAATTCCGTACGGGGGAAGGGGCTAACAATTTTCTCTGCAATGTCTACGGAGGCTTTAATAACATTTAAATATCAATGTGAAGAGGTGAGCTTTGTTTTGGCGTTTTGAAAAAAAAACAGGCCTAAAACGGCCAGTTTAGTTTCAGCAGTTTTGTGTATAAATAATTGACATTTACCTGTCTTAAAAAGTAGGAACAATACTTGGATCCCGTTAAGTGTTGTTGCAGTTTCCCATGACTTTTATTAATCTCGTCCAGTATTTTCTAGAGGTATAAGATTAGTAGGATAGTAACCGCTTATAATTAAACGTGGATGGCAAAAACAAAATACTTAAGAACCTTGAACTAAATAACTTACAACTTAAGATAGCAGTACACAACCACTTCATTATTTCATTTGCTAAATTAACTACTAAACAAACTCAACGATCCTAACCAGAAATCTATGAATCATAAACAAAAAATTACACTCCTAGAACGACCATAAACTAGAGGTTAATAAAAAAGGAAGGAGTATAACAATAACCCTTATTTCTGTTTTGATCGTAGTAAAAATAAAACTTTTATTTTGATCTAAATCTGACATAAAACTTTATTTAATTCAATAATAATACACATGCCATTTCCATTTGAGGGCTAGACAAAGTTAAAAATAAGGTCGGCTCGATGTCAGACGATACAAACTGTATTTTGGCGAGTGTGCTCATGAACTCCACGACCTCATCCCACCGGCCCCCTTCTACCATCGGACATCTAGACGCACTGCAAGTTACCATCCTCACCTAGTTGCTTTTCCACCAATTCGCACCAAACGCTTCCAAACATCCTTCATAATGCGCACAGCAAAAGAGTGGAACTCACTGCCTGCGTTCCGAACGCATACAAACCGAATCTCTTCAAAGTTAGAGTGAACAGGCTTTTTCTGGGTAAGCTCGCTCCATCGTCGACTTTGTCTCTGTCACCTCTGACCTAGGCTAGAGTCAAGAGCAAACCCATCACGAATAAAAAAAAAATGTAGATTAAGAGGAAGGCCAGAGAAAGGATGGACGGTATGAGGAATGATATTATTATAAAACTGGACAAGTGCGTGTCGGACTTCACACATTTAGGGTTCCGTACCGGATTATTAAATTTGTTTAAAAGGAAAAAATATGGAATTAAAAAAACCTGTTTTATCAATATATTGGTATTTTTTAGCAATATATACGTAATAGTAAACATTATAACCAAATTTGAAGTTCATTGGTCAAAGGGAGGTTAAAAAATTCTACGGTCACCCTTAAAAACATTTATAAATATTTTTTGATAATTTATTTATTTATTTTACACCAATAAGTACAACATCTTACAGTATTCCAAGACGATATTATACCACAGAATAAATAATGTTAAATATATACACCATATTTAAACATAAAAATTTAACAATAAAATTAAATAACCAAAATTAAAATATTATTATTATATTTTTATTTGAATAGCTTTGGGTCATTAAGATGCTTATACTGTGAACATTGGAATGAAGTTCATCAAATTGGAAGACTGTAGCTCCAACAGTTTGGCTGTAAAACCCGTGTGGCAGACCTGTGAGAGTTGATAGGTATTTTTACAATACAATAACGTTTTGATAATATGAGATGTGTAGCAGGCCTCTCACTCGGGAGAGGCCTGCTACACATCTCATATTATCAAAACGTTATTGTATTGTAAAAATACCTATAAACATTTATGTTTCACAAGAAAAATGTTCTAGAGCCTGGATGCCATATTTATAAAAGAGAAGCGTGTCACATCTTGATAGACATAAAATATGAAAAAAACAAGCCTTAAATTAAAATATAAAAACCCGACGGAAATATTTTTTGCAGCCAAGTGAATGCGACGATTTTGTCTCAGATGAATTTTTTAAGACCTTATTGCCTAAAAGAAGTGAAGAAGATGAAACATTTTGGTTCAAAAAACAGAAGAAAATAGATTGACAACCCTTCCATTTTGCTGGCATAAAGTGGTACTCATAAAATTATTTAAAACTAATCCTCTTGATTTATATTCCACATATTAAACTTTTCACATAACTGGTTTCTCTCGTGCACAGCCCTATCATAGGCTTGTTTGTATGAAACAGCCATTTGAACTTTTACGACTCACATACGTAGGGTTGCCAAATAGCCTCATGAAAAAGAGATCCTGCCTCGATACGAGGAATATGTAAATGATTTTTTATATTTGAATATGTCTAAAGAACCAACCTGCCGATGATTAGATTTCAAGACAGGTTTTATCACAAAGGGGGCTTTGTTTCAGGTCCTATTGTTCTGTGGTAAGGTTTAGGTATTACATTACTCAGGCTGTCATGTCAACGATGAAGGCTGATTGTAGGATGAGCCGATTTTGATTGAATGGAAAACAAAGGGCTAATACGATTAAATGTTTCTTGAGGAAAAATGTGGGCAGTTTTAGTGTTTTATTCGCCAATAAATGTCAGTATGTTGGGCTTATAGAAATTGTTGTTACAAAGTTACTAAATTCTGATCACATCATAGAATAATTCCTTAAAAAAATATCTACGCAATTCCTCACCTAATACCTGCCACACGGGTTTTACAGCCAAACTGTTGGAGCTACAGTCTTCCAATTTGATGAACTTCATTCCAATGTTCACAGTATAAGCATCTTAATGACCCAAAGCTATTCAAATAAAATATAATAATAATATTTTAATTTTGGTTATTTAATTTTATTGTTAAATTTTTATGTTTAAATATGGTGTATATATTTAACATTATTTATTCTGTGGTATAATATCGTCTTGGAATACTGTAAGATGTTGTACTTATTGGTGTAAAATAAATAAATAAATTATCAAAAAATATTTATAAATGTTTTTAAGGGTGACCGTAGAATTTTTTAACCTCCCTTTGACCAATGAACTTCAAATTTGGTTATAATGTTTACTATTACGTATATATTGCTAAAAATACCAATATATTGATAAAACAGGTTTTTTTAATTCCATATTTTTTCCTTTTAAACAA
>OX411743.1:25923462-26088469 GCA_948252205.1 Orthosia incerta | reverse complement strand
AAATGTTATTAAAGCCTCCGTAGACATTGCAGAGAAAATTGTTAGCCCCTTCCCCCGTACGGAATTACCCACAGGCCTCAACTTGTTCAATTAGGATTCCTGTTCTAACTATGAACAACTTTGTCGTCCGTTAATTGTTAGATTGTATGAAAATAATAAGGAATGGGTAGTTATAGGAATCTCAGTTCTTTTACAGAGAAAAGATATCCTATTTTTATCTTTCTGGAACTATAAATAATCGCAAAATTAACGTGACATTTTAGTTGGTAGCAATCACAGGATTGCTTACAACATCTTACAGTATTCCAAGACGATATTATACCACAGAATAAATAATGTTAAATATATACACCATATTTAAACATAAAAATTTAACAATAAAATTAAATAACCAAAATTAAAATATTATTATTATATTTTTATTTGAATAGCTTTGGGTCATTAAGATGCTTATACTGTGAACATTGGAATGAAGTTCATCAAATTGGAAGACTGTAGCTCCAACAGTTTGGCTGTAAAACCCGTGTGGCAGACCTGTGAGAGTTGATAGGTATTTTTACAATACAATAACGTTTTGATAATATGAGATGTGTAGCAGGCCTCTCACTCGGGAGAGGCCTGCTACACATCTCATATTATCAAAACGTTATTGTATTGTAAAAATACCTATAAACATTTATGTTTCACAAGAAAAATGTTCTAGAGCCTGGATGCCATATTTATAAAAGAGAAGCGTGTCACATCTTGATAGACATAAAATATGAAAAAAACAAGCCTTAAATTAAAATATAAAAACCCGACGGAAATATTTTTTGCAGCCAAGTGAATGCGACGATTTTGTCTCAGATGAATTTTTTAAGACCTTATTGCCTAAAAGAAGTGAAGAAGATGAAACATTTTGGTTCAAAAAACAGAAGAAAATAGATTGACAACCCTTCCATTTTGCTGGCATAAAGTGGTACTCATAAAATTATTTAAAACTAATCCTCTTGATTTATATTCCACATATTAAACTTTTCACATAACTGGTTTCTCTCGTGCACAGCCCTATCATAGGCTTGTTTGTATGAAACAGCCATTTGAACTTTTACGACTCACATACGTAGGGTTGCCAAATAGCCTCATGAAAAAGAGATCCTGCCTCGATACGAGGAATATGTAAATGATTTTTTATATTTGAATATGTCTAAAGAACCAACCTGCCGATGATTAGATTTCAAGACAGGTTTTATCACAAAGGGGGCTTTGTTTCAGGTCCTATTGTTCTGTGGTAAGGTTTAGGTATTACATTACTCAGGCTGTCATGTCAACGATGAAGGCTGATTGTAGGATGAGCCGATTTTGATTGAATGGAAAACAAAGGGCTAATACGATTAAATGTTTCTTGAGGAAAAATGTGGGCAGTTTTAGTGTTTTATTCGCCAATAAATGTCAGTATGTTGGGCTTATAGAAATTGTTGTTACAAAGTTACTAAATTCTGATCACATCATAGAATAATTCCTTAAAAAAATATCTACGCAATTCCTCACCTAATACATATATTATTATGACGGCTACATATTCAATAAACTTCACAATTTTTCGGTGAAAACTAGTCACATTAGGGATCAAAAAGGCACTTCGGACATATGAAATTGCTTTGAAAAGGGTTCCGTTATACGGTGTATGTATTCATTGAATTATGCAAACATTCACCAAGGGTGGGCGAGACCTAACATTTTACGGCTTGTAGCATAATTAAAATCCGAAAGCGTATGTATATTTTGAGCCGTCGATGTTTTAAAAGAAAGCTCGTCAGGCTGTAAAAATACTTGATGTCAGGGCAACATTTAAATTAACGACAAAAAATTGAGAACCGCCGAACTTTGTCAATATGGCTGAACAATTTTAATAATCCGTGAATGACGCCACGAATGGACGCGTTTGCAATTTTTTCATAGCTTTGTCGAACGTTTAACGCGTTAAACTTGGGCGATGACTCACATTTTTGGTTGAATACATGCCTATTATTTTCATCCGTTGGAAAATGTATTAAATAAATTCCTTTTGCTTTATTTTTAGTGGTAAAGTTTTATTGGAATTATTTATCTTTCAGTATAGCGTGCGTCACAGCCAGGATTACTGGTTTTAAATGCGTACCATCATGCACCAAGACTGTAGTACAAAAAAGCAACTTAATAAAAAACAGTATATAGGTACCATACGGAAGCAAAACTGTTTTCTTTTCTGAAGAACAAGAGAGATGTTATGCTGAACAAATTTATAGAACATCGTGCCTATGAATCATGTTTTTCAATGGTTTATTTTTTTCTACGGGGAAGGAAAAATGTTGCTCCATTTTATAACCGGAAAGCACTTGTTTGTATTACATTGACTTCCACGATTTAAATTTCGGTAAAAATTGTAGGCAGAGGAAAACACGACTTCTTAATATTTATGAAGTCTCAATATTTTATCTGGTGATTTCAGTTTCGATCAACCTAAGTCTCGATATAAGCCATATTGAGATAGTTTCTGTGGAAAGCGTCACGACAGCTCGTGGTTATACCTATTTGATTAATTTTAATCAGACGCAATTATTAATCTATTATTATTAATCGCTCTGTCAATGCTGAGAATTGTCAATGGTTTGTCCATCTGTTACGGTCAGAAATCTGGTAAAGTGCGGCGCTGATCAGTATCTGCAGTTCCTTGAAATGTTGAACTGACTACTGTTTGGGACTTCAACGTCTTCAGATCTTTTGCCCTATATTTAATCATTCAATAAAGTTTTCTAACAGTAGTATATATTAAAGACTACCTTCTGCCAGTGGCTTCGCCCGCGTGAAGATTGTTTTCTTGTTCCAAGGGGGCATTAAACCGGGATGAAAAGTAGTTTATATGCTATTCTATATAGTTATAATCTGTATGATACACAGTTTCTTGTGACGGGGACTTTAGGTATCACGACGCTTTTGTTGATAGAATTTCACTTATCTAGATCCTCAGATTCGTCAATAAATAATCGGTAAGGTAAATAATTGTTACAGTATTAACACGCAGGTTAACGAACTGTCACTATTGTCGCTTTGTTCTCAGCCATCTCGTTACTCGTTAGTACCTATTCACACATGCTCGGTTGCCATACAAACAAGTTCTATGGCTTAACTTTGGATGTTGTGAATATAGCTCAGATGCATAGACCGTGAGCGTTTGAATAGTTCAAGTTGTTGATTGAAAGATTGTGTCAAAAGGCTTAAATATACCTAATGTTTAAGCTAGTTGTTGATTTAAAAGTGTGTGTTTATTTAACACTAACAGTTGCCCGCGACTTCGTTCGCGTTGAATTCGGTTTATCATGCACTGTTTCACATCACATCATCAGCCTATTAATGTTCCCACTGCTGGGACACAGGCCTCCTCTCTATGAGAGGGGGGGATGGGCCGTAATCCATCACGCGGGCCCAGTGCAGGTTGGTGGATGTCACATGTCTTCGAATTTTTGGTTCTAGGACATGCCGGTTTTCCTCACGATGTTTTCCTTCACCGTTTTTGAAAGCAGTGGTGATGAAATAATTTACACAAAGTAAAGCGCGCCTGCCTGGGTTCGAACCCACGACCTGCAACTTGTCACACGCACTGTTTAGTGGTTAATAATACAAATATTATATCGCCCATCAAAGACAGATAAGTTTACGTTAGTACCTAACAATATACTTTGAAAAATAAGTTAGATTGTACAGTAAGATAAAAGTTTATTATATTTAATATATTATTAGTCTATTACATGAAACCAGTGAAAATAGTAAAACGGAATAGGGAATGGTTTTATCATACCAAGCAAGCTTCATAATCTTTCAGACACGATTCTATTATTAACTTAAAGTACATTTTTTTTTATAAATTCTTTTTTCATATTCATGAAAAGCTTTTTAATTTGTATTATTTTCAATTCAAATAAAAAAATTATCATCTGACGTGAACGCTGAAAATTTTATCTCTAAAGATACTTCGATAAAGTCATTCCGTTATCAATTACAAGATCCTTTGAACTTTTGAAATATAATTAACACAGATACCTACTTAATTTTGCAAAGATTTACGAAGTTAAATTTTCTGCTCGAATTTCTAATCGCTTCTTACTAAGCACATTTTTATGGGAAAAGTTTAAATCAAGTTTTTGTGTTTGATCCTTCGCTTGTTTTAATACTCGTTGAAATCGTTGGTCATTATTATCTGATGTAGCTACATACAAGTACTTTACATGGAGCAACTGCCTCTCTGGTTCACCAGCCTTCGGGAATCCGCGGGTTGCGAGACGCACAAGGCAAGTCGATGTAGCTACACTTGGAGGTCTATGTCCAGCTATGCACGTCTTTTGGCTTCTGCAAAAGTCGTCCAAAGTCCGCAAGTCTTTGACCTCAACAATCTAGTAACTGGCAGTTACTGGTTATGCCGGCAGTACACTCTCGCGTGAGAACCCGATGACCAAAACGAAATACTTCATGATTGAACTCAGTGCTGAGAGCAATGTTCATCATCCTCGCGCGAGATCGTACAGCCGGCATCACATGACACCACTTAGTAAGACTGGCTTTTGGGTTTTTGACAGCTCATTATGACTGTCGAAGATCCGTATAAGAAGGTAGGCATGTGTGTGCGAAGACTGCCGGAGCCAAAATATCTACTTTGTATTCTTCTAAAAATACTAATATTCTTCCTTTGTCTTGCACACTCCTCTTACCTACCAACGCCAGTAACTCAGTGCAAAATCTAGTAATTAATTAAAATAAGAAAATAAACGTGGAAAGTGTTCGTATACTAAATCGCGGCACGCGAAGTTAATTTAATCCAAGACATATTTAGCTTTGTGTTTGTTTATAAGTCGGGTGCACATTGTCGGACCTAAATGCAGTATATTTTGCATCATAATAACTTCTTTTATTTTACGTTTTGTTATTGTACGTGTTATTACATTATGAACTGTGGGTTGAAAACAATTCCAATATTTTCGGAATAAAAATATTCAAGGTCCTAATTCAAGCCATGGTCTATCCGGGTGCCAAATTTAATACAGATTCGTTCAGTCGTTCCGGCGTGATAGAGTAACAATCATCCATCTATAGAAACTTTTGCACTTTAAACAATTGACCGAACGAGCGCGAAGCGGTTCAGCTTGGACAAAAATGCTTTCGTATATCCGATGTCCGGTTGACCGGCTGGTTCTCCTCTACAGATCGCATTTCTCAACCGATTATCGTGAATATTTGTGAACAGGTTTTATAATTATATAAAAAATACAGAATCGTCAGGTCTACAACTCCTAAAACCAATAATTATAGTATTAGTAGGATTAGTATGGAATATGGATATAACTAAGTTATATAGTATAGATAAAGGATAATCTCTGGAAGACTATACTATTAAAACTAGTTCACTGATAAAAACTATATATCGCTAATCAATTTCTCAATACTATCGCTAACTAAGACCAACTAACGTTAACTAACTATCGCTGACTAAGATTACTTTTAAATTCGAAACATATAAATGCTATAATATTATTTACTGCGGGATAGGACCTACAGGAGCGAAGATTTGGGCAAATGCTTTTATTTATTAAATACTTGTATTTTTCCTTTTTCTTATTGTGATGTATGACATTCTGAACTGGCGTGTATTTATTTTAATGCAGTTGGCCGTTTGACAAGCGGTCTGAATTTATTTATTTTCTTTTTTGCTATATGTTGACGATGCTACATCGACTGCTCAGTTACAGGAGCGAAAAAATAAAATGCGTGGACTTTAATAACCTGGTGTAATTACAAAAATACAAAATAAAATAAAATGTAGTGTCTTCGTCGTGGCTAATTTGAGGTTAGAATGTTTGTGAGTTAACTGTTGTATGATTGAACTACAAGTTAGAATCGAACTAGAATTACTACTATTATGACATCTACTAAGTTACAAATTACTTCTGGTAGATCTTGTTTCACGTATTTATTTGGCTGTTTCATTATTTAATAAAAACCGAAGGCCTGACCACCAAAGTGCAGAATCGCTGATGAGATCAGCCTTCAGCCCACGAGAGACAAGTTCCACCGGATTGTCCTTAAGTACCCGAGCTACTTTCTTGTATCTCGTTGACACAATTTCTAACGAAAGGCTTTAGCTGCTGGGCAGGTGTAGACAACCATCCCAGCACTATTGTGGAATCACACCAATAGTGAAATCGGTGGATAGGTAAAGTGAGAGAATCTCTTACCTTTGTGTACAACCTGGAACCCAACAGAGCCCCACACAGTTCTAACCGTGGAGTAGTAGTAGGCCTGATTGGGGATGGGGCCACACGGCTTTTGGAAGTTAACAGGTGAACAGTGACTGTACCTGAACTGGTTACAGAACGAATGTATAGACATGCGCCATAAGCCCTTTCAGATGCGTCTGTGAATACGTGAATTTCATGGGTTATGAAATTATTACATGAAATCCATCGCGGAATTTTTATGTAGTTCAAACAAGGCAAGGTACTCGCAAATACTAGCCATGAATCTGCAACCTCCTGCGACACTTCGTCATCCCACTCACATTTGTGCATCCAGAGTCTCTTCATTAATGTTTTTGCTTCGACAATGCAGGGACTTACTAGTCCTAGTAGGTCAAATATCTGACTAATTACTGATAAAATGTATCGTTTGGTTATTTTGCTATTGGATTCGATATGAATTGAGAACCCTAATTTATCAGAATCGCATAACCAATGTACACCTAAAGTTTTAGAAGGAGTATTGTTGTCTGAAAGATCTAATATCAAACTACTTGAGTTATATGAACTATCTAATTCTTTCAAAATTTCTGGGCTATTCGACTGCCAAATTCTTAAATAAAATTTAGCGGACGCCAGAATAGCCCGCATGTTCTTACACAAATCTAGTGCACCTGAAATTGTGTCTGAACAGCTAAGATAGAATAGGAAATACAGCTTCATCTAAAGTTCTGTGAAATGCATGATGATTTTATACCCGCATGTAAATAAACGAGTTTTATATGCGGGTTGATAAGGAAATAAACTACTGCATTTGTGCAAATCTTACCTTATGTTCCTTTTTAACCGACTTCAAAAAGGCGGATTTTCTCAATTCGACTGTATTTTTATTGTTGTATGTGACTTCAGAACTTCAAAAAACAAGAATCTACAAAGATTCATCCAAATTGGTTCACCTAGTAAAAAGTCACAACAACAACAACAAAAGTAACAACTCGTCAGATCTTGTGATCTGACGAGTTGTTTTTGAGTTATACTTAATAATGCGTATTTTCGTTGTAACTTAAGAAGGACCCAAATTAAAAAGAGAAAAAAAACGTTAACAAAAATATTAAACAGACTTCCAAAACAAAACAGTACAAAGCGAAAAATGGCCACTGGTTAACACTTTATTACTTAGTCTCCGTTTTTCAAAATCTAAGTTAAGTAGTAAAATGCTTAGGTGCGACATTTGTTTTGTCTGACTTTTAATTTTTTTAGAAATATTTCCTGTGAACAGCTTAAGAGTGGAATGCCCGGCCGAAGTGTTTTTATCCTGATAGCCATAACCTGGCGATTTAAGTCAAGAGTTAAAAGGTTACTTAAGTAAAACTTTGAAAAAGAACAAATCATTTAAAAAACAACGGAATTAATAAAATCAACTATAAAATTAGTGCCACACATGAGTACCAACGCTTACAGTTAACATTCGCACTGCTAGCAACCAGCTGTGACTTCGACGAAAATAGACTTGTGCCCAGTAAGCATTGCATTTGTGCTAGTCAAACGCATACTTTGTTGCAACAGACCCTGCCCACTGGGTTTTGAGAGTTTTAATTTTTTAATATTATTCTTATGGTAGTTTTACACACAGTTGGTAGATACTATTTATTTATCCTGTCTCATCAAGGGTTGCCGATAGATGCAAACCATCGGTCAGTCAGGATGTATTCCCTAAGATTAAGACATCGTGTGTGATAGGTAGGTGGGTACAATCGTGAAAATGAAATCACACAAATTTTCGATACACTGGGTTTATTCAAAAAGTCTCAATTCACGGATACAATCTTGCTTACTAATATTAAGAATTGACAGTAATTTTACGACGTCTTAGCTTTCAGGTGGTCCGAACTATTCTACTGTCCGCACCACCCAAGCGGTTAGAAAAGCGCGCCAAACCGTAGTTGTTCTTGATTCACCACCAGGGGGCGTGATTGCGATTGGTTTTGAACCTATTTACTATACTGCCGTCATAATGAAAAAAGGCACAACTAACATTTTATAAATATGGAGAAAATCGACTTTAAAGTTTTTATTAGTTTTTGGCGAAAAATATTGACTTACACATTATTTTTCGAAAATAGATGAATTAAAATAAATTCATTATCACGATTCTTATACAACTAAATGAAATCTAAGTTATTATTTTATTACTTTATTAAATAATCAACATTTTCCCTTTCAAAGTAACAAAAAAAATTAACTAAAGTTATTAATATTACGAATATAGGGCATAACTAACCAATTGCGACTTTTCATTCTGACATTTTGGGAAAAAATATGAAATATTACAATGAAAAGGCATACTTATTAAAATGTGCCTTTTCATTTTAATAATTATACAAAAAGAAACAGGTAATAAAACAATTAGAAAATAATTATATTTTTTTTATTTTAAAAAGGTAACAAAAATTATCGTCTCACAACTTTAAAAAATTTACAGTAGTTAACTGAAATTACCAGTCTTCAAGAAACTTATTTGTTTTTTTTTAAATCACAGTCAGGTTATTAAATCAACTTCTAAAAGTCTTATAAGAATGTTTGTTAAATATGGCACTTTTAAGGTTATCACAATTACAATCATTCTGGCCATGCCCTACAAACAACATTAAAATTATCAAAATAGGAATAAACAATAATTCAAAAATTAAAGGAAAAACCTTCATCAAGGAACTTAGGTATTAGTTTCTTTTTTTTACAAAAAAAGGATATTTAATCAGATGCTAGTAGAAGTTTTATAATAATGTTTTAACATTTTTAAGGTTATCACCTTTTTGAACAATTTTAGCCATGTCCTTTGAACAACATTAAAATTATCAAAATAAGAATAAACAAAAAAAAAACTATTTGAAAAATAAAAAACCTTAGGTACATTATTATGTTAAGTAATTAGGTAAGTTATCACAATCATCAAGGCACTTATAACTAGAACTTCAGTCAAAATGAGTAAATTAATAAAACAATCAGTCTTCATAAATATGAGTTAGATCAGCTGAGCGGTCATTTACGGGTAAGCTTTCCCAAAAATGCCTTCGATTAGCAGGCATAAGTGGTCCAAGTTTAGTGAGTATAGCGGATTTCCTTTCACTCGTGATGCCCCTCGGAGTAAGTTTTTGGCGTGGTGCTGGAATACCTTGTTTAAGATCTTTTAACCTAAGGAAATCTAATTCAAAATACTCATCAGTGCCATGGCTATTTTTGTAAAATAATAAATGGAATCCCCTGCGAAAATTAGCCTCGGCAATACCATTCAAATAAGCTCGAGGGTTGGAATTTTTCAATTTGAATGTTGAGGAGCAGTCTTCAAAATAAAAAAAATCTTGAATAATCATCTTCTTTACTATTGTGCGAGAGCCAGTATCAGATACAGCTTTGCAGAAATCCTCAAAGTCGTATACACGTTTTTTTGTTTTAAGAGATCGTTCCACTCTGTGGTGGAATTCATCAGCAGCCATGAATGTATGACCAACTTCTAAATACCGCAAAGTAATACTTTCAAAACTAACTTCGGCAGAGTTTATCAGATATATCAAATAAGAATAAAGCGTCCAATTTTTATTTTGTGCTGCACAGTTATCAAGCCACAAAATTACGTGCTTTAGGTCTCGGTTTTCTATAAAAAAAGCCCTGAAGCAACTTACAATGTCCTCTTTTTTTCTGCCAGACGTTCCTTCGTGCCATAAAACGGCAAAAGTGTGACCAAGTTCGTGTATTTTTTTGTCTCCTAACGGCACAAAACTCTGGTTGAAAACAATAAGCCGCGGGCAGAACATCACGGTTTTGAATTCATCCATACGGGGTAACATAATAACTTTTTCCAGGTCTACAGCAAAAATAACAGTATCAGCATTATTCTTTTTCTGAGTCTGGTTATCAGCATCTTCTTCATACTTCTTACGAGCTAAAATATACTTTTCGTGATGTTCTTCATAACTTTTACATGCTTGACAACCCCTGTGCCTAATTTCTGAGTTAGGGTTATGAATTGTAAATTTTTCACATTGCTCACACTCTTCGTGGCCTAATTTGGCAAATGAGATATTAAGTTCCTTTACACGTCGGGCACAACTGGCGCGTTTCAATCAAACCCTGCCCTCCTTTCCTCACCCCTAATCGTTAATAATTTAAAGAAAAGGCACAACTGGTAATTTGTGCCTTTTATACGTAAATTAATTGAGCCATGCATGGATCATTAATTAAGTAGACAGGGCACATCTGGCATTTGAGCCTTTTCTTTATGTTATGTTGTAAGTGTGCCTTTTCAAAGTAGTTTTTAGTAAAAATCTGTATGAAGTAATAGTCACATCTACGTATTTGTGCCTTTTCAATATAATGGTAAATAAATGTGCCTTTTCATTCTATAAAACATGAATATTAGTCTCATTTGTGCCTTTTGAGCCTACTGTATCTCCGAATTCCTTGAAGATAAAATTCTATAAAAAATTGAGTAGATGTGCCTTTTTTTTCTGATTCTAAATATGTATATAACTCAATTTTGACAAAAATGTTAGTTGTGCCCTTTTTTCTTACGACGGCAGTATACCCGACAATCCCATTGACAGATTTTCTCTTTGATGCCAAATACTGTTTTTTGCTGCACACGGTTTTTGCATCACTTATTCATCGATTGACAAAATATTCGTAGTAACTGATAGTAATGAAATAGTGATCGTACACATACAGTGTGTGTTGACAGCGTAAATAGACTTCTGGTTAAACCTAGTACGTCTTAGATATGTTTGTTTGTTTTTTATTGATCACGATTTTCTGTTGACACGTCAACACAACAAAAAACTCACAGTGTAACCGTTGCCTAACTATCATTGTCACCCGTAGTTACAATCAGTTACATGACCACAGCAATCCATTCAGTGTTAACCCGGTGTCAAAACTTCGGAAGTAGTTCTCGAACCGATCGTTGACATTCGTCATCCATTCGATTCGACAAAAGCACAGAGTTATTAAACAAAACCGCAACAGCTGAAATTGGTAGTCTGTTTACGATGGCAAGCGTCCTGTTTATTTATGTATATACGGTATTGTACACATGAAAATACAGTGTAAAAAGGCAATGAAATGGATTTAAATGCCACGGTGAAGATTTAAATCCATTTCATTATCGTTATTGCGCTTACTTATTTGTCATCACCCAAAGGTTGACTTGTAGAAAATGCCTGAGGCATTAAGCTTCACATTCGTAAGCTAAAAGTATTGAATAAATAAATAAAATACTGACATTTGTGCCCCAGCAATTTATGCGCTGTTACATTATATTGGATGTTACAGCCTTAGTCAAAATTGTCACGAACCGTCAGTTTCTATGAGTATACTGTGAAATTCTCTGAGACGCTGGATTTATATATAAAGATGGGGCAATACCCGTCTCAAGCAGTAGCCTTCCGAGACGTTTCAATGCTCATTGAACCTTTACGTGAATAGAGTATAGTGTACACGGCACTGAAACCAAAATATTCCAAATATCTACCAAGAACATGTGCGTCCAGTTTTGTTTAATTATTTCGCTGTTTCTGAATCTGTGGCATTCCAAGTATGTCCTTATATTAATATCTCGTTGCTAGACTGATTTAAATTTGACCTACCTCACATAGGTATTTGTCTTCTTTATTTACATACCTGCATGTCTAGACAAGATCAGTTCTGTTTTCGCAGTGTGTGATTTTGGAGGTTTAACATGACAAAAGATATAACGCGAATATACTGTGGTAAACATGCTTCATAAAGCGTGTCTGTAAAAATGAAATTTATGAGGTAAAATATATACCCACGGGATATCTGGTAGAGGTTTTGTTTTTTGTCGTCAAACAAATCAGAAGTTTTTCTTCCTCATATTTAAAAACATCGAGACGTAAAAAATTAAGGCAGACAGATATGAGACAATGTAAGGACCATTTTGCACAGAATTTCTACGAGAAATATAGCTGTAATATGAAGGCAAAAGAGGCCGAGGACGACCTCCGTTATGGTGGACCAGTATGACGAAGTTTTTCAAGAAGGAGAAATTACCTGACGCGACCACTCTCGACACAACGTCTTGGGGTCGTGAAATAAGGAGAGCCGATCCCAGCTACTTAAGGCCCTTACTCCACTTTAGTGCCGTAAAACGGTTACTTTCTAAAACCATACTCCTTAGTAATGGTTAGGATAAAAAGTTTGAAAAATTATTTATTTATAATTTATTCATGTAAATTATTTGTGAAACATGGTTTTTCCGTATGACTAATAGTTTTGCTTTAAAAAAAATAATCGACTACTCGATATTTTATCGCTTTTGCATACTCCAAGATTTGGATGTTTAAAAATATTTTTACACAGAAAAATTGATGGTTAGAATTTCTTCTTAACCTATATAGTGTATATCGGATATGTAAATCAAAAAAAAAAATTGCAAACAAAACTGTCCAAAAGGAGGTCGAATATTGATATTATGGCACCGAGCGGGCGCACGGCCAGTACCGCGTTAACATTGAGGAATATATAAGGCTAAGAAGAAGATAAATCTATCTGTATATCCATCTATTTACAAGCTTTTATATACTTTCACCTATCCCGGTCTCTCTCTCTTGGTCGGTCCCTCATGTCTCAGGATCGTGGTCAGCATCATCTCAGTATCTGTAATCAATTCTTGCAAGTTAAATTTGACTCACTCTTAGGTGTTCGATGGAACTGATTTTTTTTACACACGTTTGTTTCTCGTGACATTGCAACTTATAAAAATATATTTTAATATTCAGTTGTAGTTTTTCCTTTACCCACTTACACAGTACTCTCTTTATATAAAAGATACCAGAATCGGACGTCCTAGTGTTCATGTTCCAGAATTCCAGTTCTCTTATTGGATTCCGCCCAAGAGCAACGTTTGGAAATAAAGAAGTTTTGTATACTATTTTAGACCATTCAAACGCTGGTCTCAACTTAAGTTTGGGTTCACGACAGTTCGCAAATGTAAGGGTATTTGTCGTACTCTTCCAAGTTAAGAAATATACCCTGTTGAATAAATGTGTGTGTGTGACTGACAAAGTGTTCGTTATTTACTGGATATTATTTGATGTTTCGGTACGTGTTCGGTACTGAATAATTTATGTGCGTATTAAGTGTTGTTTGTAAAATAAAATAAAAATATAGGTAGTGCATAGAAAAAGTGTCCCACACGCTTACTCTTCTGTAGGAAAGTAATGGTCTGTGAAAGATTTTATTTAATGACACATTATACACGGTTTATGCTTAAGACTTGTATAGAAAGGACTGTTCAATGTAGGTATATCAGTCTGCCCACCCTTTTCCCAAAATTTAACTACTAAACCCATTGCAACAAAACAAATATTGTTGGATACAAAGACCATCCTGATGGCGCGACGCTATTTAAATTGCGTTATCAATTAAGTATTTTCTAAGAAAATATCAAGTGCAAATCTGTCGAATTTTATCGCATTGCGTCCATGTGCACTTACAATTGCAATTTCGCTTAGTAAAAATTAGTTATCGGTCTGATATGAGTATTAATCAAATCGTCGAGCCATCAGGCAGGTTGCTTATGTAAGCATTACACAGGTCGATTTTTACTTCAGGTTCTAGTTAGTTTCGTTGGTTTTAACTATAATAAATCGTTTCATGGATTTATAGCGACAGTAAGGTAGTCTAGTTTAGTCGGGTCTAAAGCCTCCGTTGGTATTTGTAGTGTATGTAGATGTCAATAGATCGCGCTACAAGCTGATAACAGTATTGTAATGTTGTCTCGTACGCATACGTCGCTCGGTTATAAATACCGGTCCGAGTAGTGGCGCGATCAGTCGTTATCGGTCTGTTGGCCTGTGCGGTGGTGCGTTGGCGAGTCGACTATTAATATTGATAAATGTGCACATTTTACATTGGCGACGAGGATAAAACCGTAGAGTAAAATAAAGTTGTTTTTCTCTAAAAGGAACATGAAGACTTTGGTTACAATGCATTATATTCCATTCTATTCTATAATAATAAAAAAAAAAAAAAAAACAAGAAAAAAATGTGTGTGACGGTGACACTTAAAATCAGTGGCGGTTCGTTTTGAAGCGCATCAAATGTATACGATAAGTAGTGCACTTGCTGAGTAGTGCTGTGGAATTCAACCTCGTAAACACACACTGTGCACACTGTTGGCACACAACACCGTCTGCGTCGTATTGTTTTGGTCCCACCAAAACTGAATGACTGCATTCAGTCAACTTTTAAGTAAGCCCTTCTGCTTCGCGTCTACATGGCAGGAACAAAGTGGGACTAATTTAAGGAGTCGTCTAGTTTTCTACGACTACCCTCAGAATCTCGAGTACTGAAAAATAAGTCCAGAGTGGAGCAACAAGAAAGCTAGCAACAAACAAGGAGCTGGACAGGTCAATGAGGAGCGTGTGTATGTGTGGATCCATACACACGGCTCTTTATGCCAATCTGGTGAGTCGTTTTCATTCATTTTCAAAAATCGATCGATCGATGGATCGATCGATCGATTTTTGTCTTCAGATCTTAATTCACTTGCTTACTTTTAAAGTAACATGATGATAGTATTAGATCCCGCGATCGCTATCTTTTGAAATCTGTAAATATTATAGAATGAATAATGACGCTCACGATCGCATACAAAGGATGCCTCTAAGTTGTGCTCCTAACGAGTTAAACGTATAAAACAGTGAGGAGGCTTCCTCCACCGAGCAGGAGAGCACATAGAGCACACAAATGCAGTAGAACGTACCTACTGGTCATTAAATTGACAGGCAGTAGAATATAGCTACTGGTCATTAAAATGACAGGCAGTAGAAAATAGCTACTGGTCATTAAATTGACAGGCAGTAGAATATAGCTACTGGTCATTAAATTGACAGTCATCAGATAATGACAGTAATAGCAGTAGATTATGCCTACTGGTCATTAAATTGACAGTCATCAGAGAATGACAGTAATAGCAGTAGATTATGCCTACTGGTCATTAAATTGACAGTCATCAGAGAATGACAGTAATAGCAGTAGATTATGCCTACTGGTCATTCAATTGACAGTCATCAAAGAATGACAGTTTTAGCAGTAGATTATGCCTACTGGTCATTAAATTGACAGTCATCAGAGAATGACAGTAATAGCAGTAGATTATGCCTACTGGTCATTCAATTGACAGTCATCAGAGAATGACAACAATAGCAGTAGATTATGCCTACTGGTCATTAAATTGACAGTCATCAGAGAATGACAATAATAGCAGTAGATTATGCCTACTGGTCATTAAATTGACAGTTATCAAAGAAAAAAAAGAGAGAAGTCAGCAGTAGTGGTACTTTATATGTACATACTGGTCACACCCGGAAGACCCAAGAGATGAGATCTGGTGTGTAGAATACTTCACCGTTGCTGATTGGAACAGAGGCAGTGGCACGCGTCCGCAAATTCACTTACCGCGGGAGCGTCGTGTCATAGACTGGAGGTAGTGAAGAGGACATCGCATTATGGATTGCTAAAGCACGATCAGCTACCTTCGCACAGCTGAGACCTGTTTGGCAATCGCGGAAACTGACCTGAAGGATCAAACTTAAAACTTTCTCAACTCAAATCCGTGCTGCTTTAAGGTGAACGGTCACAAAAGACATCTCACGCCAGATTCAAGTCGTCGTCAACCGCTGTCTTCGTCGCATACTCGGCATTTACTGGCCCGAGACCATCACCAACGTAGAGCTTTTGGGGCAATGCCACGAGAGCCCGATTGACCGCCAGATCAAGCGTCGTAAATTGAGTTGGATCGGCCACACGCTGCGAAGGGATTCTGATCATATACCTAAGAAAGCGCTGGATTGGAATCCCCAAGGCAAAAGAAAGCGTGGCCGTCCCCGTCAAACCTGGATGAGAGGATGCCGCGCAGCTTCCCGGACGCTGCCTGGCCGAGTGAGATTCGACAGTTGACCTCTTTCTCGAGGCTGGGCATGCCTAGCTGGACTATTCGTCCCAGGTAGGCATGGTCGTCCACGGCTGCGGGTGTGGAGTCTCTGATCTTGACGGGAATGGGTGCGACATGGGCGTTTAACCTCACTTTGGTTTTATCCAATTTAATTTTTAGACCCACTCTTTCGGCAGCTCTACTGAGGTAATCAAGCGTTGTACTGGGGTCCTCCATGGTCTCAGCCATGACAGCTATATCATCGGTGAACCGAAGGCGAGTGAAGTGCTCGCCGTTGATTTCGGTGCCTGGCCCTCTCCGGTCCGGAACCTTGAAGGCGTCCTCCAGTGTAGCGGTGGAAGGTTTCGGAGGTGGCGTCTCCCTGTACCACACCTCGCTGCGGAGGGATGGGTTCCGGAGCCAGGTCGCAAGGTCGGACTAGCGTAATGGCATTTTTGTGCAGGCGCTTCGGCACTTCGATGTACCGGTGGTCGATTTGGCGCCGTTGGAGGGACTGCAGTGCAGCCCAAGTCTCGATCAAGTCGAGGACTTTTACGTGTTTCATAGACGCTGAGCGGAAAGGCAGGTTGTTGTCTTCGGCTCTCTGTATAGCCTGCCGCAGCGTACGTGTGTGGTCTACGGTGCTGGAGTCTGTTCGGAGGCTCGAAGTCGTCGTACCTGCGCGCGAGACGATTCGTGTATTAATTCATTAGTGCCAGGTAACTAATTAATAACATGAGTTCTCAACTAACGTTAGAGCAATTTGATGGAGAGCGGGAACCTTCATCAGAAGGCCTGAAATGGGTATCAGAAAATGGAATAGAAAAAGAAGAGGAAGGGTCAAAGGAAGCACTAAATTAAACCAGTAAATGATTTTTAAATATTATTGTGCTCTCATTTTGTTATGCCAGAGATGCCAGTTCATTAATAATAAAAATAAGAATATGCTAAATGTCTTATTAATAATTCTGGTTACATACAACTGGTTAAAACAAGGAAGGGAATGTAGTGTATGTAGATGTCAATAGATCGCGCTACAAGCCGATAACAGTATTGTAATGTTGTCTCGTACGCATACGTCGCTCGGTTATAAATACCGGTCCGAGTAGTGGCGCGATCAGTCGTTATCGGTCTGTTGGCCTGTGCGGTAGTGCGTTGGCGAGTCGACTATTAATATTGATAAATGTGCATATTTTACAGTATTCATTCAGCATTATCCACGGGACACGTGTAGCAAATTAAAGGTAATCTCCTACAAATGGGCATTATACTAGATTCGCTTAGATCAATGACCACACTGGTTATTATTATATGTAAGGGGCGGGTTTTCTTTTGGACCTTAAAAAGAGGAAAGGTATTTGTTTATAACCGTCTTCATAATTATCTTGCTTTGCTTTTCCGCAAGAAAAATTTAAAGTATAATAGTTTGTTGATAAACTGAATTCAGTAGGCATGTTACTGTCCTCGGGAATGGAATTAGCATTGAAAGAAGATGTTTGATTTTGGGCCAACACTATATACACTACATAGATAAATAGAAAAAAAATGACGAATGCCAAAAATACAAAAAAAAACATTTGAAGAAGGGTATAGGCATACAAAAAAGATCATTTGAAAAGTTTTTTTATTAAGATAACCCTATTTTTAGGGCAGCCAGAAAGTTGTGTTTGAAATGACGTTTGACGACTTTGACAGTTTTAAGAAGTGATGTCTTTGAGTCTTTCTTTGCTTTGAATTGGATGTGTTTCGGAGTTTTTAGGGATTATTTTAGTTTTGCATACCCACTTTACTACTACATTGCAATCAATGTAGTAGTAAACTGGGTTGCACGAATTCAATTACAACAGAGACTTTAATCAATATAAAAGTCTCTGTTATAATTGAATTGGTGTTGTTTTTTTTTAACGCAGATGTTACGATGACACGTCAATCAAATGTCATAGTCAAAAAACTAAAAACGCATACTGCTGATCCGATCCACCATGCTTAATTTTACTCTACTTGACAAAGTTAATTTGAGTTTACATTGACACGAAGAAAATTAAAGATGGCATTTGCACAAAAATTTTACTGTGCCAAGTACATTTTATAAGTTGGTCGACTATTACTCGTAAACTTGTGAAGCCTGTTATGATTTTATTTTTGTTTATTGTTACATGGTTCATAAGCATATATTTACTCGTATTTTACACAGCTAAAAACGTTATTTAAGTAATTTTTCAATGGCATTTGTAAAAAAATGTTACTGTTCCAAGTACATTTTATAAGTTGGTCGACTATTACTCGTAAACTTGTAAAGCCTACTTACCCGTGATAGTTTTCCTTTTAATTTCGTTATATTTACTACTGCCGTGATTTTTTTCACATAGCCAAGAGCAACCATTTGCCGCACCACGAAAACTGGTTTTAACAAACCCATAATATTTTTGAATGGCCTATCCAACGATACCCCACACTATGGGACAGAGGAGAAAAAAAAAACATCCCCACTTTACATCTATGGGAGGTAACGGAAAAATTTTTTTTTTCATGATTTCATTTTCCACTTTGTGGGAATTATTAATATGTATATCTATGCCAAATTATAGCTTTCTAGTACTTAGATTATCTGAGCTAAGCTGCGGACGGCCAGGCGCACAGAGCGAAACTATAAGGGTTCCTTGTTGACTTCGGAACCCTACAAAGACAACAGCACACATCCAGAACTATGATTATCTCCTCGGGGATTCCACAGGGATCGCTATTGGGACCTTTGTTGTTCAACATCTTCATCAATGACGTCTCTTCATGTTTCTCTAACGCAACAGTTCTTTTGTTTGCGGACGATATGAAGATTCTAAGTGATATCAGAACTTACGAAGATGCTGAGCATCTCCAACGTGATCTGGACTGATTCCAAGAGTACTGTGTGGCCAACCACTTGGATCTAAATGTCTCAAAATGTTATACATGTACCTTCACTCGTAAACCTAAACCTATTCTTTACGATTACAAACTAGCCGACACTTCATTAGCCAGAGTCAATACGATTAGAGATTTGGGCGTCACTTTTGACTCGAAACTTCTTTTTGACACACACATCGACAATATTATTAAAAAAGCTTCTAAGGCACTGGTTTTCATGTTGAGGATATCAGCCGATTTCAAAAACATAAAAACACTCAAAATTCTATATTGTGCTTTTGTACGCAGTCATCTCGAGTACTGCTCTCCAGTATGGAATCCGATCTACAATACTTACGTCAATTGCATCGAAAGTATACAAAAGAAGTTCTTAAGGTACATTCAGTATAGATCCAAAACCTATTTACCTAGCTATTACAGCCGCAGCAGGAAGTTTCACATTCTTCCACTAATTGAGCGGAGAAAATTGCCGACATGGCATTCCTGTTCAGTTTGGCTAATGGTTCAACTGACTGTTCTGAGCTGATGAGCAAAATTGGGCTGCGTGTTCCATCCTTCACCTTAAGGAATCATCAACCTCTGTATGTTCCCTCTGCGCGGTGCACTTATCGACAAAACTCATACATAATAAGAGCTAGCAGGGCATACAACTCGATGTGTCAGAGTATTGATGACCTTGATTTGTTCTCCACCAGTGTTCCGAAACTAAAAAAAATGTTATGTAAAAACTTCTTTGAAGATCACTGAAACTTGTTTTGTCTCTTCTTTCATTCTCTACGAGTAATTACTTCTTACGAACTCTTGCATGTCTACTGTTTCTTGTGCTACCCTAATATTGTCTGTGACAACTTTTAATTGGCCTTCCATCACTATCTGTCTACTATCTGTATCCTAGCTGTAAGTTTTCTTAAGTAATAAAATAAAACAAAATAAACAAGAGGCACAGTATACATATATATTTTTCAGTTTATGCAATATCTTTGAAATTGGTCTAATATTGGAGTAGGAAATAAGCGAGAGCCAAACCTCGAATTAAGACTTTTTACTTAAGAAATTCAGTCGGATGTCTGCGACCGCACTTCCTCTTAAGAAGCGAACTAAAAAGATGAAAACAAGAAGAAAATCATGCTGTGAAGTCGGAGGATACACATTCACGAGCTGGCTGACCAAAACCTTTGTATACTTCTACTGCATAGCATAATTTTCTTCTTGTCTACATATTTTTAGTTCGCTTCAGCAGTCGGGATTGCAGTGTATTGCGCAAAAATCGCGATATTTTTGCTCTAGCAAGAAACGTATTAAGCCTGCGAGTCCCCGTGGGGGTATCACATCACATCATCACATCATCAGCCTATTAATGTTCCCACTGCTGGGACACAGGCCTCCTCTCTGTGAGAGGGAATGAGCCGTAGTCCACCACGCGGGCCCAGTGCGGGTTGGTGGATGTCACATGTCTTCGAATTTTTGGTTCTAGGACATGCCGGTTTCCTCACGATGTTTTCCTTCACCGTTTTGAGAGCAGTGGTGATGAAATAATTTACACAAAGTAAATTGCCTGCCTGGGCTCGAACACGCAACCTACAACTTGTAAGTCGCGGCTGATACCACTGGGCCACCACTGACAAATGGCTTTCGCAGTCACTTCATTTGTATTTGTGAAAAAAAAACATTTTCCGATTTCGAAAAAAGAACAGTTTTTGGGCTCTAATTGTTTATGTATTGAGAAACGATAAGAGTTGTCTATGTGGCATTTCGGTAGCGTATACCCCCACGGGGACCCGCAGGCTTAATACGTTTCTTGCTAGAGCAAAAATATCGCGATTTTAAATGAATACACTGCAATCCCGACTGCTGAAGCGAACTAAAAATATGTAGACAAGAAGAAAATTATGCTATGCAGTAGAAGGATACAAAGGTTTTGGTCAGCCAGCTCGTGAAGGTGTATCCTCCGATTTCACAGTGTCACTGTCACAATGTCACTTGTCTAGCATCAGGAACCATAGCCTCATCAGGACCTTTACCAGTATTCTAATTATAATTCTTCAAAAGTTCTGTCCGTATTACGACAGTAAATACGTACCTATGTTGTAAAAAGTTAAGCTGCGGCGTTGCGTGGTGACGTTAACAAATAGCCGCCATTTTTCTAACGCATCTGATTAAACTGCCGCAAGCTGCGATAAAATTGAATGTGTTCCTTAAAAAAATGACGGAAGTTCTGAACTTTTCAAAAGAAAGATATCTTTGTTAGATGCTGCTGTTTCTGATTAATTCGATTTAGTTCTTATCCAGTTCTTGTAAATATTGTTTATGTTTGAAATAAAAAATATTACCTAACCAAAGAAAACTGTAAATGTGTGGCTTATTTTAAACGCTATGTAATTATATAATGACATACAAATACGGACCCCACATCCAGAATTAAATAGTGTGTCACAAAACTATTACAAATCGCGGGATAGAGGCTTGTTATGTATGCCTAGGAATCTGCTGACATTGCGGACACTAAGTATTCATAGACCAAGGTCTATGAATACTTAGTGTCCGCAATGTCAGCGTTGGCTTCAAGGTAACTGCACCGTTGCAAGCAACGGTGCAGTTGCCTTGAAGCCAACGCACGTACCTAGCCATTTGCTGACACAGAAACTACGTAGCATCATTATAGGGTTTTACTGACGGTGCAATTACCTTGAAGCCAATGCAGCCTTGAACGTCATGAAATCAATCAATTTCGAACCGATATTAATAAGCATTTTTTGTAAGAAGAAGGCATTCCATATTCTTACTTCGAGTAGGACGGATACTCGTAGGCTAATTAGTTGTAGTTAGTCTATTTAATTATTGTAACCATTCCATGTTCCAACCTCGACTTGGAATGGACATTTCTAGGGTAATTAATTGTAATTAACTTTAATAATTAAAAGTTTAGAATCATTTCGGGTTTCTTTCTAATCCCCCAGCTGTGGTAAACGTAATTGCCTTTCCCAAACAACAACACAGCCCAAGGCTGACCACAAAACAGTGACAAAATACGTGCCGACCCATATATCAGAACCCATCCAACGTGGCCTCTACCTTATGATAATCCCGTTTCATCTCACTCGATACGACAGAACTATAAAACGCGATAAAAATATCTAAATCTGGTTTGGTCAAAACATCAAACGTTCCATTTTTTGCCCAGAGTTCGATTCCTATTCACCGTATTATAGCGCCAAATTCATTTTGCTCTTCACCCTGGATGTAAACTATTGAATGATTTTCGTAGCAGTGTAAGGCCTTTCACATCTCCTCATGTGAAAATACAGGCCTTTTTTAGAAATTATTTCATAAGGAATGGAATAAACAGGCAACGCAGCGCACGTAAGTATTGTGCTATCCGGTTATATAGAACAGATTTTATACGAGACTGTTTCCTCTACGCTTGTACAGTAATATTTTTACGGATAAACTATGAACGGATTTGGGCATGAATGTGAAATTTGAAAAGTATGTGTTAGTAGAGTTTCTTTCGCAAATGGAAAAAAAAAATATCGTCTTTTGTACTTGTGACTCGACAAAGATGCGAGAGAGACTCTAATTAATTGATAATATGTTATAAAACGATACAATTGTTGCTTGTTTATGTTTGAATAATGTACCTAATCTCTGGCAGTACCGATCAGTTTACTTAAATGGCTGCATAACTAGCAAGGCATCTTTATTAAGAAAATGCACTGATAACCAATAATCAATCTTTATTCTGAAAACATGCACGAGTCCTGTGGAATAAGCTGTAGTCCATATTGAGCAAAGGCTCGAGATTAAACTAGTTCTGAATAAGTTGCAAGTTCTAGAGCTAACAATATTTCATCCCAATATATCACTTACCATCAGGCGAGATAGTGATCAAATGCGAGCCTATCGTTAAATAAAAATAATACATGTAGGGCAGGCTGCATAAGTCCTCATTTATTCAAAGGTCATTTAAGAAAAACAAAACAGAAAAGATTTTATTATTTTGGAGTATCTTTTTACACGAAATCATCGTGCAAACTGACCTGTTTTGCCAAAACCGGAGAAAGTCACGGTTGACCTAATATCGTTTGAACGCAAATAGCCACGTTTCCTTTACAATAGCCTATAAAAATAAACAAGTATTAGGGACGTCATTTAACCAGCGAGACTAGTGCGTTACGATTTGTTTTTTCCTCAAAATGTATTTAGGATTTATAGGGAAAATCGCAACGAAATATTTGTATTTTTTCAATACGTACTAAAGGCAATACTGGAGCTTTCAAGGATTTCTCTCGGGGACTATGCGAGTGGGGAGATTTGGAAAATCTAGCCGAAGAAAGGATATAGGAGAACGAGATGAAGCTGCAGTAGTGTTCATAAAATTGGCTTGAACAGCGACTAGTTTGATCTGATCTTTTAAGTGAATTTGGGAGTCCGAGTATCTATGATAGTCGTTTCGTGGTAAGACGTCTAAAACTCGGTATAACCTTAATATCTGCATTTTTCAGTAGAGAGTAGTAGTCAATCCATGAATAAATATGCAAAATTTATTTTGAAACACTCAGGCTCGCTTGAGGCACCCTGGGTTATCTTAATAACTCTGAGTTAGTAGTTAACACGGGCCTATTATAGGTGTATGCTATTTTTCACTATAAAAACTATTTTTGATTTGAGTGTTATGACATATTTTAATTTAACTGTATTATTGTTTTAAAAATTTTGACTCGCACACTGTTCCGTAATTAGGTAATTTACCTATGTATGCAATATTTGTAAGTATGTGAGAACCATGTTCCTATTTATCAAGTGAAGGGTTTTACCTGTTAGTGCTTGTAATACTTTATACCTATATGTAGTATAGTAGTGCTAGGTGTATCGTCCTCACGTATATGAATTTATTAATGTATGCACTTTGGGCGCACGGTTGGCGCAGTGGTTGAGCGATTGACTGTTGCGCTGCGTGTCGCTGGTTCGATTCCCGCACGGAACAAATATTTGTATGACCTACAGATAGTTGTTCCGGCACTGGGTGTTTGTATATGTGAGTTTATATGCTTGTAAACGCACCCACGATACAGGAAGAAATTCCTAGTGTGGGGCAACGTTTTTATTAAAAATAAAAAGAGTAAGTATGGAGTTTCTTGTGCATTCTTCTCCATAACAAGGTACTTTTCCGAATGCACGGTAGAATAAATTTTTATTACTTGTAAATTTTAATTTTTAACGTTTAAAAGTGCCGCTTAATGGCCTAATTGAAATAAATACATTTGACTTTGACTTTGAAATGTTTAGCTATATATTATTTAATAAGTATTTAGCCGCCCGTTACATCATCGCTTACCATCAGGTGAGATAGTGGACAAGCGCAAGCTTATTTCAAATAATAAAAAGAAAAAATGCATAAACTGGGAACCGACCGTACACATTTCGGAAAAAGGCGAAACAAAAACCTATTGAGGCTTACACACATTGGTCAGATACACCCATATACGCAAACAATAAGACAGAAGCCCATTTTCCCCATCAAACTGACTACTTTACCCCGAAATAAGTGCTCTATACATTTGTTTCCTTTTACTGATTCAGCATCCATATCGGAACATGTTTATGCATGTGATATATTGATATCCGCGGTCCACAGAAGACAATATGGCTCATTCTCGCTTATAGTAAAGTAAATAGTTTACTCTGGACCGCAATCATGAAAAAAGCTTTCCATTTTCAATGTCAATAAAGGATCAAGAGATAGTTTTGTGTAGAGGGGTCCCGGCACAAATGGTTTAAATTACGGTTTGTGTTGTCTGGGGTAACTGAGGAAATATGGTATGTGTTCTAAATAGGCGCTGTTCGGATAAAACGCTAGACGGCGGAATAAGCTCTGTTTTTTTTATTATGTCGACGGCAGTTTGCATTTATGGACTTAGATAAAATTAGCATTGTGGAATAGTTTGAGTTGTATAGCTACAGAAAATGAGGGATAATCAGTGTTTATTTCAACGGAATGAGTCACGATTGCCTGAAGCACACTTTTCTGAAGAACTTTCGCTCGAATATTCGTTTGTCCAAAGGACGATCGAAAGAACAATTGCCCGAAGAACGTTCGCCTGTAGGATTATTTGACCGAAGAACTAAACGAAAGAACTTTTACCCGATAGATATTGCTTGGCCGTTTAACAGCTGAATGAGAGTTGCCGTAAATAAAAATAAATACAACCGACTACCAAATAAAAAAGTGTTTTCACTTTGTAGTGACAAAGTGAAAACTAACTTCCATTTCGGCAGTCGATGTTCTTGTTTTCGTTTCTTCTTTTTTTCACAAATAAAAAGTAAAAATAAAAAACTTTTTTCAAAAAGTACCTGTAATACCAGAATAAATTACTCGAAAATCATGAAACTTGAACAAAACCGGTGAAATGAGAGTGTTCCTAGGTGAAATGTATCTGCGTACCCCTTAAAAGCGTACTGGCGTGATATTATATTGTGAAATGGTTTAAATAATAAACAGACATGCGATTGCAGCAAGATTGGCCGTCATTTACTGAAGAAGTCTGTTGTATATCTTCTAATTTCTTTATCAGATTATCACGAAATTAATATTAAATGGGACCAATTTGGAAACGTACTCTTTCAAACAAAAAAAAGAATTTTCAAAATCAGTCCACAATTGACGGAGAAATCGGTGAACATAAAAAAAGGCATTTTAGGCATGTGGGCCAAAAACAATTGACTTGCGATTGGAGAGCCTTATGTCCAGCAGTGGACTGCTATGGGCTGATGATGATGAACTTCGATTAAACTACTTTGGACTACTGATCTTCAGGCTATCTTGAGATTTTCGTACTAGTGACCTCCACCACTAAAGACTTTCATCCCAAGACAATGACCGTTTATAATAATTATAACATACAAATTCGCAAATAAAAACTCTATTCATCATTTTACAATACCTTTTAAATTGATAACATGGTCAATGTGCCGCGCAATTTAAACCACTTTACAGTGATGCATGAAAAGGACAATATTTTTTTATTTAATTTTAGTATAATAAAGAATTTGAGTGATGGTTTGAAATATATTATGGACATTTCGTTATAATGACAGCTAAGCATTCGATAAATAATGGTATTTTCATGCAATGTAAAGTGCTTATCGTAATTTGGGATGTTTTAGCATAAATGTAATGGTTTTACGTGAAATAAAGAAGTGAACGATCTAAATAAAAAATTGGCCATGTGTCGTTGTCTCTGAATTTATGATCATACACAAGACAAAGGGCGATGATTGATTGCGTTGGACAAACAGTTTTCAGAGTATTGTGGTACCCATTTACTGGGTTTTGGAGGTAAGACAAGCAGTGGCTCCATGTAAAATGGTTTGACCGATAGCCAACCATAATATAGTTGGAAAAAGTTATCTAGTTTGATTGATAAGAGCAATGAAACATAAATTTATTAATTAAAAAGTCTTTTAGTAAAACAAGCTTTTTTCGTATTCGTTTCAGCAAACCCTTTCATTTGATATAGGTATCATGGCAGTGCAAAATCAATAACTAGTCCGCCCTCTTAGGCCTTCCGCCATATTGGATTTAGAATGACGTCACTTAGCTTACCAAGAAATGTCAACAAAACGAAATGTGTATGCAAAATTTCATCTTAATCGGTGGAGGATAACTGCTTTAAAATTCAGTTGCAAGATTTGACCCGAACACACTTACATACAAACATAACTACATACATACATTGTATGAAAGCTTGTAATAAATAAAAACCTATCATCGGTGGGCAAATTATAAGGGACAGGACTTAAATTTTTGTGATTGCTAGTTTAACTGTATTTTTTGAACGAATAATTAATTGTAGGTCCCGTGGGTATTTTTTATTTATTAGAGTGTATTATTATCAGCATAAAAACAACAATTTATTTAAGTAAATCATTTTTTTTTTGTAAAATTATATGCGACTTAATATTATAGAAATCTAATCAAAGTAGTTTTAACGTTTATCGATGAACATCAATGAGGGGCCTATTGCTTCAATTAAAAATACTGTCCATGGCGGCATACTCTCTTCACAGATTTTACCATTTTATAGAATTTTAAGTATTGCGATTCCAATTTTCTACGTGCGTTTTAAGCAACAGGCGCTTGGTGGTGATGACTTGCGTCGCGATCACTTGTTTGATGAGCTCTCACGTGTTCTCTATAGGGTTAATATCTGGTGAGTTCCCCGACCAGGGTAAAACAGTAATGTTTTTTCAGTCAGGTACAAGTCACCACTCCTGGCTTTATGCCTTTATGCTTTTGGCCTTATAATTATTTGACCATCTTCTGTAAGTAAAATCACTGTTGCATTTCCAAATATATCTTTGAGACTTCCCACACACACTCAATGAATGCTAAACTGAAAACCAAAGGGAATAAAAAGCAAACATGAGGAAAAAATAATCGAGCAAGAAAAATAGACTCCTTTCACGAAAAACACACAAATAATCCCGAAATCCATTACAATAAACTGAAACCAATAACTTGTTAAATTCACACACAGTACAGACAGTAGAATCTCGCCGAGTGACTTTCTGTGTACGCATTTAAATCTCCATGTATTTGCGAGGCAGTGAAGAGCACTTTTTAGGATTTCGCACCAGTTGGTTGAAATCGGAACACTATTACTAAGCCTCTAGTGTGTCCGTTCATCCGTCTATCGGTCTGTCTTTGATGGAGCTGTATCTTAGACATTGTTATAGGTAGACACTTTGGAATACCATAATAAATATGTGTTATTATGGTCGCAATCTGCATACCTTTTCCCAAATACGTTGGGGTTTCCATCGTTAAAACATTTTTTACAGGACCTCTAATGTTGGAATTGTGACTCAAGTCAATTTTACCTAACCAAGATTATTCAAAAACTTATATCATCTCCCCAAAACATATAAAAAAGGTCATCTACATTTTTATTGTTTTAATAATTAGATAATAATCATACTAAAAAATAACTATAATTCTGAGTTTCAACAAGAATACTCCTGTAGTTAATTTACTATGTTTTTTTTTGTGAAAATTTACAACTTCAAATCATTTTTTAAACAATTTATTCAATGGTCGTTAATACAATATTCCTTTCTAGCGTCGATATTAGTAAGATGTCAACAACACAAAAACTTAGTTCAAACTGTAACTTTGCAGCTCATATGCAGTCGTGCAGTTCATATGCAGTCCTTCTCTCTAGACCTTAAGCGATCTCTTAAATTTCTCCCACAAAAAAAAATCAGTAGTTATAAAAGGTCATATCAATTTTATTTTGGCAAAGAGAGGACGGATCAACAAACAAAAACTATTGAATTCATATACATTTTTTTTTGTGTAACTTATTTTTACAACAAAATGTATCGATTCAAAGGTTGTCTGGTAGATATTGTGAACAACAATAAGACCAAATATTTTTGTAAAAGAATTGTGTTACTATTTTGGTGTAATAAAATAAATCTCATCTAAAAAAACGTGTATCCTCAGGCATTGGCACACATACATTTAAAATTACAAAAACAACAAGGCACAATACAACAAATTTTATTCTATTCTAAAAATAAGATTTTTCCAGTTGTTAAATTTATACACAAAGAGTAAGTTAACAATGAAGACACAATAAGGATTGAATGAATGAAAGAAGATACAACGCAGAAACAGTCTAGATCAGCAACTATAACTAGCAATGCTTGTTCTCAAATCTTTATTACATCATGCCGTTATCCTGTAGTATCAATTCTGCTGATCTTTCACCAATCATCCCAGTTGGAGCGTTGGTGTTGCCACTTGTAAGTTTGGGCATTATACTAGCGTCTATCACACGGAGATTATCAACTCCGTGGACTTTTAACCTAGAACTCACAACTGAGGTTTTTGGGTCTGGCCCCATCTTACAAGTTCCTACAGGATGATAAACCGTTAGTGTCATCTCTACGCAAACACATTTCCAGTAATCTCTGCTATCTAACTCATAAACATTACAAGGTGGCCAATCCATTCTTCCTAAAAATGCTTTGATTTCTTTGAAGGCCGTAGTGTTTACTACTTTGGTAAGCATTCTAAGACCTGTGGCTGCTAATTCTAAATCTCTGGGATCTTCGAAATAATTCATGTGTATTTTTGGGTGATCTTTTGGGTTATTTGAATTTAAAGAAATTCTCCCGGTAGAACGTGGATGTAAAAGATTAAATAGAAGCATATAAACTGCATGTTTTTTATTCAGTTTGATTATATGATTAGCTATCTGGTCTTTGTATCTGAACCGTTGTGTCAGGGTCTGTTTTATATTGGAACTGTTCCTGTATAACAGTGAAAGATGCGTTTGGAACTCGGGGTAAGTAGCATTTGGTTTATCGGAAAAAAATGCAACTACATCTGCGATACTATTTTGTGCCAAAACACCAGTACGGTCGTAAAAATACTGCAAGATACTAAACTGTTGATCAGCTTGGTTCTGCTCACCAGGTTCATTACCGTAAATTGTAACGGGAATTATACAATGATCTTGTAAATTTTGTCCTACCATAGGCAAATCAACTATTACTGAAATATTCATACGACAAAGATGTGTTTTGGGGCCGACTCCAGAAAGCATTAAGAGCTGTGGAGAGTTTACTGCACCTGCGCTTATTATGACTTCGTTTTTTGCCATAAACGTAAATTTCTGGAAGTCACGTTCTACTTCTACCCCATAAGCTTTTTTAGATATAGGTTTAATTAAAATTTTTGTTACTAAACTATTCTTAATAATCTTCAAGTTAGATCGGTGCAGTATGGGATTCAAATACGCTTTGTTATGGCTTTGCCTTTCTCCGCTTGCAACTGTAGCTGTTACAAAGCCTGAACCTAAACTGTTTGCTACATTTAAATCTGGAACATTCTTAAAACCGATCTCATGCCAAGCAGCCAGAAGCCTTTTGGTTATAGGTCTGTAAGTGCTATTGAAAGTGTTTAAAGTTAAAGGTCCATCATGGCCGTAGTGATTTCTGATTTCTGGATTTTTCATAAAATCCATATCTTGATAACTTTCTGCCTTCTTGTAGCATCGCCTTACTTCTTCTACAGCCCATTCAGGATTACCAAAATTGACCCAGTTTTGAAAATCATGATCATTTCCTTGAATGTATATCATGGCATTCAGGTTGCTGCTTCCGCCCATCATTTTGCCTCGTGGCCAATTAATAGATCCGTTTATATTGCCTCCATTAGAAACCCCATTATTATTTGTCATATAGCCCCAATCATATCTACTTTTCCACATTCCCTTGTCCATACCTGGAACCTAAAATATTTCGTTAGCTCGACAGAATTTAACATCTTCATCTAAACCAAGGTTTTTTTTTTAACTATTGTTATAAATTAGTTAAAATTGTTATCTAATTAAGAAGGTGGTCAGTTAAAGAATTTTAAATTCTGATCCAAATCACGAAAATATTCACACTGATAGGAAACTATACTAACGCTAAGTGATATAAGCCCAAAAACATATAAGGCATCTTCGTAGGCCATGGAAAAAAGCTAGTGAGCTGTATAAACATTTTTAACAATATTTAAACTTACATCGGCTTCTACTGGTGCATCATCACCTGCTTCAATGAGTAATATTTTCCATTTTGACACTGCACTCAGTCGGTTTGCCAGAACGCAACCAGCTGTGCCTGCTCCGACTATTATGAAGTCAAACATCTCAAAATCTGCAATCAAGTAAACAAAACACTTAAAAATTTGAAATGGATAGATTATGGATGTGAAATTAGGTAACACTGAAGAAGAACATGTAAAAATTTGACATAACGCGTTGTGTTTCTGGAGAGTGAAAGAAAAATCTTAATGGGCCACTCTCGAGTAACCTGTATAATAAGAGGCTTAAAATAAATAAAGTATCAGATTGGCATGCAAAATCGAATTGTCATGTGGACAATTCAAGAATTGTTGCATTTTAAAGTATGAAACGAGAATTATAGTATACTTGAAGGATACTCACTTGTAACATTAGCATCTGGAATCAATCCTTCTGAAATCGCACATTGCGCTGCTGCAAAGAACTGGATGGCTGCTGCGAAGGTTTGAGGAGCTGTTCCCGTCGTTGGAGTGAGACATGATGCGTTGTAACTAGAAACGGTTAATATTTAATTATTATTTCACTTATTTTACGCGAAAAGATACTACGGGCTGCAAATAAACAAAAGACACATTTGTAAAAGAACATTTTTAAAGAAGATAGCTATGTTACAATCCCATTTTTTTTTTCATAATTTATGTACACACAGAGGGATAACACATCATGACAATAAAGTGTAATTATTACAATTATGTTAGTTGATTATATATTTTTTACAGTAGAAACGGGAAAATAATTTAATTTATTAACACTAACCAATCCATTCTTTAGTCAAAATTCATGAAGAATGCTTGAATAACGTTAAGTAACAGTCGTCTTTTATAGCAATTAAAGTTTACACTGGCAATAAACCCGGCAATAAAAGTATATGATACGGCTCAGAGACGTATAGTGGCATTTGAATTTGTTTTATTTATTTATACACCATTTATTTGTACCATACACAGAGCAGTGGTGGCCCAGAGGTATCGGCCGCGACTTACAAGTTGTAGGTCGTGGGTTCGAGCCCAGGCAGGCGCTTTACTTTGTGTAAATTATTTCATCACCACTGCTCTCAAAACGGTGAAGGAAAACATCGTGAGGAAACCGGCATGTCCTAGAACCAATAATTCGAAGACATGTGACATCCACCAACCCGCACTGGGCCCGCGTGGTGGATAACGGCCCATTCCCTCTCACAGAGAGGAGGCCTGTGTCCCAGCAGTGGGAACATTAATAGGCTGATGATGTGTTGTGATGTGACACACAGATTTAGAAAAAAGAAAAAAAAAATGTCTTATCTTATCTTATTTCGATTCTATTGACAACTTATTTTATTGTGAAGAATTGTTAGAATGATTACCTATTTATTTAAACAGCTGTTGGCCATGGCCGTAGATGGCGTCACTTGTAAATAATAATATGTTCATTATGATTAATATTCCGATTTCATCTCTTAACGTGAATATTACCTTTGTTATTGTTACCACCGGTACTACCAGAAACAAATAACTAGCTTTAATTATTTCAAATAAATTCTTAAACTAAATACGGAACCCAAAGATCGTGAAGTATTTAACAGTAGACAAGTAAAAATTTAAAAATACTTGTCACTAAATATTCTGTTTTTATTAGTAGATAACAAACTAAAGTACCTGTGTAGTTAGACAAAGACAACTCGTTTCTTTGAAGTAGGTACAGTCAAACTAATTGATTAATGATCCATTCATCCAATAATTCCTTTCAAAACTTCAAAACACAAAGTTTTCTTGTTTTACCGCTGAAGGTGCACTTAGGACGTTTTAAGTAATATATAAAAACTGGCCAAGTGCGGTTCGGTACCATTGTCGCAAAAAACGGCACAAAAATCACGTTTGTTGTATAGAAGCCCCACTTAAATATTTATTTTATTCTGTTTTTAGTATTTGTTGTTATAGCGGCAACAAAAATACATAAGCTGTGAAAATTTCAACTGTCCAGCTATCCGGTTCATGAGATACAGCCTGGTGACAGACGGATCGTGGAGTCTTAGTAATAGGGTCCCGTTTCTACCCTTTGGGTACGGAACCCTAAAAACTATATGATAATATCGAGAGACGCACGGGACCGGTCAATGCGGCGACGCTTGGGGGAGGCCTCTGTCCAGCAGTGGACGTTTTTCGGCTGATATGATGATGATGATGATAACATTAACAAGTTAACTGTCCAATTAGTAAAACAATACAATGAATCATATATGATTCATTGGTCAGGGAAACTGATGGAAATGCAATATTGACATTTTGTCAGTGTAATAGATTTTATTAATTGAATAATACAATATTTTTGATACAACAGAAATTTTTCATTTTACAGAATTAACCGTCGTCGTCCAGAATTGTTTGCTTTTAGGAAGAAGTACAGAACAGTATTTTATTTGAAAAACCTTTATGAATTATTTCGATTACAAAAGCTATTTTTAATGCAAAGAATAATGGTAAATAAAAACTTCAAGTAGACATTAAAATGGCGTAAATAATGTCATTAAGATGACAGCTACTTGTTACTGTCTTATTTAATGGATAACAAGCATATTTTAGGGAACTATGTTAATTTTATTAGAATGTCTGTAGTAAAATACGCCTAAAAGGATCAGACATAAACAAGGCCGATAGTACATAAGTAGTTAATTAAAGTTTTATGCCGCAGTTAAGTGTACCACTACGATAAAATTTTAAGTCCGTATTTTAATGTAAAAATAAAGATTACGAAGGAAACTATTAATGTAACTTTAAAAAGCATCTGCATCATGATTTCAGTCACAAGAAGTCCACTATACTGGATACTGGATATAGGTAGGCCCCATGCGACCAATTCTGTGCTTCTCGCATCCCTAAGCCTCCAGCCGCTCTCGTCAAGACGTCACCGATCCAACTTGTGGAAGACCTACAAACGCCGCGCGTTCCGGTACGACAGAACCTTTCATCTGCTGCTACGGCCACTTAAGTTTGGCAATCCTGCGGGCTATATCGGTGAACTCGAAACGCATGCGGATCTCTTCCACGCCTGTCACGGTGGGAACATCAAGCATAGCCCTCTCCATTGCTTTTTAGGGTTCCGTACCCAAAGAGTAAAAACGGGACCCTTAAAAGCATCGCGGGGATTTCTGTTGCCGCTATAACAACAAATACTAAAAACAGAATAAAATAAATATTTAAGTAGGGCTCCCATACAACAAACGTGATTTTTTGGCCGTTTTCGCGATAATGGTACGGAACCCTTCGTGCGCGAGTCCGACTCGCACTTGGCTGGTTTTGTTTCATTTGATTTTAGGTAAGTATTTGCATTAGCTAAATAAATCTTTCGTATAAATAGTACTTATAATAAAAAAAAATGTAACGCTCCCTCATATACCGTTATCTAATCTAACAACATTAAAGAAAGGATTATGTAAACAAAGATTATATAAAATGCTCGACTACGTTGTGTTGTCCATTTCAGAAATGTGTACTGAACCTTTTTTATTAGCTTTGTCAACACTCTTAAACAACCCGTTTAAGTATTATGAGAAGCGATTTTGTTTAAAATGCTTTTTTGCTCGCTGAACCTGAAATATTTATATCTCTATTTCCTTTCATTGTTCATTTTGTTTATTGGGTCCTTGGCCGTTTGTTGTTATGTAATTGATGTAGGTATAGTATTTAACGGTTGCATTTTTGTTTTTAGGGTTCCATTCCTCAAAAGGAATAAAGAAACCCAAGGATCACTTCGTTGTCTGTCTGTCTGTCCGTGTGTCAAGACGTTTTTCTCTGGAACGTCTGGAGATATCAAGTTGCAAATAATATTATATACTAAGGTCTGCAATCTCTTGCATCTGTAAAAATGAAACTTCTAAATCAAAGTGATCAAAAGACATCCGTTTATGTCACATATTTGAGGAAACGTAAGGGTCTTAGGTACACCCTAGTTGATCTAGAATCATTAAATTTGGCAAGAAGCAATCTCTTACAGCACAAGTAAAGGAAAACATCTGAAAACTAAAAATGATTACCTACATCGGAGAATAAAGATTAATAACTTATTTGCAGATGGTAAACTGCAAATATGGACAACAATTTTCAAACGGCAAAGTTTATTGTGTCCCTTCGTTACAGCAGCATTCGGTGCTTTCATTGTTGATGAACGTCAGTAAAGTTACCTAATTATTTTAGTGAATATAGCTGTTTATACGAAACCCTCGGTGTGCAAAGCCGATACGCACATGGCCGTTTTTTTTCGGTTTCTTACAGCTGTTTAAACATACATTTTCGCGAATAAAACCTGCATGCCTATAATATTATTGATTATGTGAAAAATACATGATTCTGCCATCATGCTCAGAGATTACAAAGAAACTAAATGAACGTGTGCTAAGTGTTAATACACACACAAATCTACTAATTAAAACAAAATACGTTTCCAAATCTGGGCTTCGAAAATCATCAGCAACATCGAGGTTCATAAGGATTCATATATCACATTTTGTGGAACAGACATTAACATTAACAAGCAAAACGTTTAAAAAACCCAACTACTTTTTATTTTTCCTTTTTTTATCCGGGCCATAATACCCAATCGAATGACACCTTATCCATCAAAACCGAATGAATAGTTTAGGCGCTATGTAGGAACATACGTAAATAAGAATATACATACATAGACAGCTTAAACCATAACCCTTCCTTTTGGCTTTGCCGTAGTTGGATATAAAGTACGTCTTCCCCCCCCCTCAACCTTCCCCCGAAAGTTACTGCTAGGCAAGCGTGCTTCACCGTAGACAACATCATCGCTTACTATCAGGCGATATGGTGGTCAAACGCGAGCCTAAAGATTATAAAAAAAAGAAAAACAAAGATGGGTTCGACAGAGAACGTTAGCCTTTAGCACACCGACATTACACTACGTTTTTGGTAGGTTTCCGAAGTCAACACCTTATAGTTTCGCTCTGTCCGTCTGTCCGTCCGCAGCTTAGCTCAGAGACTCTAAGTACTAGAAAGCTATAATTTGGCATGGATATACATATTAATAATTCCGAAAAAGTGGTACAATAAAATTATGAAAAAAATATTTTGTTTGTGTTCCTCCTATAGACGTAAAGTGGGGATATTTTTTTTTTTCTTTTTTATCCCATGGTGTGGGGTATCGTTGGATAGGTCATTCTAAAATATTACGGGTTTGTTAAAACCATTTTTCGATTCAGAGATCCGTTTGCGTAAAATTAAGCTTTAAATTGCAAATTTATGTTAGAGTCAAGTGTCCCCTCCCCTGCCAGCGAAATGGTTGGTATTGGCAATGTGAAAAAAATCACAGCAGTAGCAAATATAACGAAATTAAAAGGAAAACTATCACAGATAAGTAGGCTTTACAAGTTTACGAGTAAAAGTCGGCCAACTTATAAAATGTACTTGGAACAGTAAAAATTTTGTACAAATGCCTTTGCAAAATTACTTAAATAACGTTGTTAGCTGAGTAAAACAGAGTAAATATATACTTATGATCCATGTAAAAATATACAATAATTAAATCATAACAGGCTTTACAAGTTTACGAGTAATAGTCGACCAACTTATAAAATGGATTCGGCACAGTAAATTTTTTGTACAAATGCCATTGAAAAATTACTTAAATAACGTTGTTAGCTGTGTAAAACAGATAGTAAATATATGCTTATGAACCATTTAAAAATGAACAAAAATAAAATCATATAATCCTTTATAGTAATGATTTCAAAATAAATAATGTTTTTATGCTCGAATAACGCATTGGAGTGGCCAGATTCAAGCGCGCGGGGGCGTCTATTTTGTGTTATTGCAGAAGTATTTTTAACGTTTTGTAATCTAAAGTCAAATAAGATTCGATTGCCAAGCAAATTACTTATTTTCTTTTGTCGATATCCATCTATCAAGTCAACATTTGACCCGACTACATCACTAATTGAGTAACGTAAAACTTTCCAGAATGAAATAATGAATACAGCAGGTTAGAGGTGAATACATACGATATTTTTCAAATGCCGAAAGTGAAATAAACAAGGAACGTGCGCGCAATGATCCAGGTACGAACCATACCATTCCCCGTGGCTCTAACGCGCGCTCGTATCGGCTGCTTTCGCAATTCGCACCCGCGGTGGTACTCAAATAGATAATATTTTTCTAACTTCAGTTGCGAAGTTGGATTTTAAAACTCCTTCTTCAGTTACCAGTTAGCTTTCTTTAGTTTAAGTCAAGAGTGAATAAGTTAATAACTTTAATAACTTTATTTAATTTCTCACCACAATATACAAAAATTATCTTACATTGGTCAGATTCGACAATAATACAAAACATAGGTAAATATATATTGTGGGAGACTGGTGCCTGAGCTAGGCTCGTGGCCTATGTTTCAGGACACCAGGATCCCACCCCTTTACATTTTCATTTTATAAATTATGTACTAAGCGCGCTGACAGAATGTAGTAAAGTATTCTTTCTTTTCTTTTTCTTTCTTTTTCTTTTTTTAAAAAACGTTGCCCCACACTAGGATTTCTCCTGTATCGTGGGTGCGTTTACAAACATATAATTTCACATACACAAACACCCAGAGCCGGAACAACTATTTGTAGATCATACAAATATTTGTTCCGTGCGGGAATCAAACCCGCGACACGCAGCGCAGCAGTCAATCGCTCAACCACTGCGCCAACCGTGCGCCCAAAGTAAAGTATTATAAGACATATAGTTACTTCTAGGCAAGCGTGGTTCGCCGTAGACCACATAATCGCTTACTATCAGGCGAGATAGTGGTCAAACGCGAGCATATAGATTAAAAAAAACATCATCCTATGTGGGCTCGTTTTTAGACGTTGTGTGCCGCTGAAACCGTTTTAATGTTCATGTAACAACAACAAAATCCTAAGAAGAGGATTTTGTTGTTGTTACATGAATGTATGTCCGCATTATTATGCAACTTCGGAACCCAATTTACTGCGCGTGGCCCGACACGCACTTGGTCGGGTTTTTTAATAACATTTTGTCCTACCTGCATACCATATCAAAAACATTGTATCATGCTCAACAGTAGCATTTGCAATCTCAATACCAACGACGCAGTATTCTGTTACAAATAAAACAAAGTCTGTCAAACACTGATTACCGTTACAGCCTGCACAGTTCGAATTCCGAAAAATAAAACAATGAAATGTACTTTAAATAAATTGTTGAATAACAAATAGGATCTTCAGTAAACATGCAGTCGGATATCTCTGATTCCTATAAATAACGAATGCAGCTCAAACGTAGTGAAATAATGGGATTTTTTGATTTTTCCGGCGAGTCATATTTGTGACACGAATTATCATAATGGCGGAGATCTGGAACAACGCGGATGTGACAGGGGACGGACTTGGGTGGCCTTTTGTCGTGTGAACATAAACTTCGTATTACTACTAGGTATCTTTTGGAACGAAATTCGTTAACGCAGCTTGCGGTATGTGTGATTCGGGCGAAAATGTAACGTCATATAAGATTTTTGCTTTCTCTTTCTCTCAATGTACCTTTGAGAAAAATGCGTGAGGAACTCCTCTGATTTTTTTTTCATGACAAGCCAGACCTCGATCGCACCTGATGAGTTAAAAAAATTGTGGACCGCGTTGTAGTCAGATACCTAACTGTACAAATAAACTACTTTAAGATCATGTTGAATTTTGGTCACAGCTTAGGTACATTGGTTTGATCATGCAGTAAACTAAAAGTAGAAGGTACAACATCTACTCTTAAAAATGTAAATACTATTTATAATAACTTTGCAAACTTTAAAAACTAAATCTGGTCCATCAACATAAAAATTGCCAAACAGTCTCCGCTGGTCCTTGTTCTCCGTTACATTTCTATCTTTCTTTGCTCGTTTCTGTTCTTCTCCCTTTTCATAATTTTTATTTCAGCCAAATACGTCAACTGCTGGACATAGGCTTTTCACAAGCAAGCAATCAATCTGCTTAGCCTTTTGTCCAGCTATATTGCAGTTGGCTTCCAGTCTAACTGGATTCAGCTTGATACCAGTAGCTTTTGGGCAAATAGGCTTTCCCTTAGCGAACAATTAAAATAATCCCCGAGTCTAAGAATCAGTATCTAAACATCTTAGACTTTCGATAATAACCCAGCACAGAACCCCACTTTAGCTTTGCCCGTCCTTCACAACCACTTAGGTAGCGTAACAGTACAGCCAAATTTCCTTGCCACTAATGAGCTGCTACGTCTTTAAAACTTACCTCGTACGGTAAACGATCACATTTGCCTCCACAAATGCCCATAAGAAGCCACGCTACACCGCTTTCGTTGTTAGGATGCGACAATTGAAAGAATCGGAGCGATGCACAGCTGGTAATTACCTATTTTCACAAAATTTTAGGGTCCGTTTACCTACGCTTCTACCTATAGTGTAACGTCGCTTTCGAGAAAGTTAAATTATAGTAGCGATAACGACTATGAAGTTCCAATTCGCAAACCGAGTCTTTGCTTACATACATTGCTTGATTTGATAATATCTTCCATACTCTGTACATTCATATTTTCACACGGTTCCCTATCCATTTGCATAAAACTTACTTTAGACACAATATAACATGGCATACTTTTGTTTTTCCTAATAATATGTACGCATAACATTATTTTCGCATAACAGCTTACGCATATTTTATTTTAGCATAATTACTCTAATCTGGCTGGCTCCGCTCAATCACTCCGCTGCAGTAGACACGTAGCCTGAAAGGGAAGGCACACTAATTTGTAACAAGTTGGCATTTTTAAAATGGTGCCGACAGCTGGGAAGCGGTACTGAATACTAAAGAGAACTGTGACAGTAATATGGTGTGTGTTTTTGTTTCTCCGAGTTTATTAAGTGAGGAGTTAGCTGTTGTTGTATTTGTGAGATATTTTATGTACTGAGTTCATCATCATCATGAGTTCAGCCGAAATACGTACACTGCTGTACATAGGCCTCCCCCAGGCGTCACCACATTGACCGATCCTGTGCGTCTCGCATCCAGTACATTAGCGTAACCTTATGCAGGTCATCGGTCCACCAGGTTACGCATCGCCTTCCGGTTCGCGGTCGCCATTCCAGAACTTTTTGGCCTCATCGGCCATCCGTTCTGAGAGCAATGTGCCTGCCCACCCCCACTTAAGAGATATATTACCGGGTACCTATTCTAGTAAAATATGGTACCTACCTAGTCACTTAACAAAAATAGTGTTTAGCTGTTTAACAGTAAACTATACAACTATGCTGTTTAACCACTTAAATCTTGCTGAGATTTAGGTGGCTAATTATATTTAACTAGCTGACTCCAGCGGCTTCGCTCCCGTCAACTGGCTACCCTGCCTACCATGCCTACCAAGCCTACCCTGCCTACCCTGCCTACCCTGCCTACCCTAACTACACTACCTACCCTTACTTCACTACCTACCCTACCTACCTACCTACCTAATAATTTGTATGTATCATCAATAGTTTTCTCAGCGCACGCCAAAGAATGAATTTTATAGCCAACATTTTGCTACTTTGGGTTACATTATTGCAATTTTCATAAGGATCTCAATTTTTTTCGATACCGGTAAAAGAATATTCAAAATCGGTTCAGTAGATCCAGAGATTACTCTCTACAACGTCACAAACTCACAAACTTAACCTCTTTATAATATTAGTATAGATAGGCATGCTACGTTAATTAACAGCTTTAATCTGGGCTAGTCGTATCAAACTTAATGGCGGCTGTGAAGATCGCTATGTAACTCGCTGTGCAGTACTCCACCCCTCAAGCGCTGCGACTTGCGGAGTGTTACGTGCCGCCATTAAATTTAAATTGATCTATTGTTCATCATCGCCCATTGTACACATTAGCACCCGTCCTATCGATTTTGTAACCTAAATTAAAGGGTTATGCTGAAGGTCCTTCACGGCTACGATTTGTCCACAAAACCACGGTTCCCACGAATAATTCTATTCAGAATCAATTATTTTTAAGGGATCTGAGTAATCCAGCACATGCAGCTCCACCCATTTGAGTAAGAAATAAATCGTTTATTTGAAGAAATAAATGTCTTTCGTAGGGACCATTTTTTTGTGTTATGGAAGTCGGTGGACTTCAAAAATTAAAGCTATTTTTCACTTTGTAGTTTTCTTATTTGGAAGTCGGTAGTATTGTTTTGTAAAAAAGTATTTTTATTTTTCTCTTTTTAGTTGTACCTTCCTAATAGGCAAGTTGTTTAGTAAGTTTCCTATAACGCCAGAATAGATTACCCGAATATCATGAAACTTAAACAAAACCGATCAAATGACAGATCTGTTTACCCCTTAAGAGCGTACTGGCGTGATGTTATGTTATGAAATGGTATAAACAATAAACAGAAATGCGATTGCAGCAGTCCCGAGAGATTTGCCGTTATTTATTGAAGAGTTCTGTTGTATATTTTATCTTCGAAGTTCTTTATCAGATCTTCACCAAATTAAAATGGGACCAATTTCGGAACATACTCTTTCAAACAAAAAAATAATTTTCATAATCGGTGCACAATTGGCGGAGATATCGGTGAACATATATAAAAAAATAAAAAAAACATACAAGAATTCGAACATAGAACCTCCTTTTTCGAAAGTCGGTTAATAAAAATAAATCAAAGTGTGTGTTTCAGTTTAATGGTTTTGTAAACATGTGCCGCTATACGAGAAGATCACATCGTAACAAATTATTATTATACCAGTCTAATGTTTTGTCTCAGTCTAAACCTTTGATCAAATATGAAAGAATTTATAAACGAATGTTTTAAAACTGACCAATGTTCACACACAAGCGAAAACAATTTTAAATTAGTTTGAATATTAATTTTCATGTTTGCATACCAAAAATGTGTGATATGTTAGAGTTCTAGCACCTAAATTGGTTTTGGTTATATTTAATATTATATTCGTGGTTAGGTAGGTACCTTTTTGATTAAATTAGTGAACGTTGTTTCTTGTATACTAACAGGCCGTTCATTGGCCTTGTGTTAGCACATTGCCTCCTGGTTCGTAATTTATGTACTCAGGGTTGTACAAGTTTCAAGATCGTTGCCATGGATTAATTATCAGAATCACAATAATATTAAACAACACTCCGATGTATTTAAATTCAAATTCAAAATTATTTATTTGCCAGCTAAGGTATTATCCCTTGTTGTTGCTAAGCAAAGCCTTCGAAATCTCCGCATTCCTTTCCATTTCATTTGAATCCCTGAAACAGTAACTATTTAGTTACCTGGTTATATTTTAACTCGGTTTCTGTGCAGAAAATGATTGACTCGACACAAATGAAACGCTAGTCAAGTGTTGATAATTAATTCAACCAATGACAGCAGCTTTTGTGTGCGACTGAAAATATTACGACTAACAATGGTTACGGGTAGTCACAAGCCTGAAATCTCACATCAGACTTCCCAAGGGATAAGTTGGGAAAAATCTAGGCAGAATGCACATTATGTTTGTGAGAATTTATGTTCTAGAAACTTTTGATAGACAAAAATGCCAAGACTCCACAGAACCAATTTGTAAAGTATCTATTAAAAAACCACAAATCATCAAGTTTATCCAAATTCACAATCAATACCAATCCTTGCCTCCTTACCTCCCAGTTATTCATCGCTACCCTTGACCGCATCCATTCATTAAATACATCGAGAAATTATTTATTCCCTCATATCTTCATAAAGGCATCAGTGGTGCGTAACCTCAAGATGATTAATACAGCCTCTCCCTATAGTTTATTACCCCTGCAAAGATATTGTGTTTCCTCCCAAATGTTTAGTGCCCCGAGATTGTCAATCGTCAGGATTGATTTTGGGTAATTATCTCTGGTAGTGTTCATATAGTGTGTTGGCTTATTTGCGATATGTGTTGTCATCGCTTCGGTTATGGATTAATTGCCATCGTTTGATGGATTAACTGGGTTTTGTTACGGATTGTTGTTGATCTTTGGATGTGCTTGAATTGTGGTCAGTTTAGAGTTTGAGAGATTAGAGGCTTCTTGTCCATCATTTTAGTTAGAAAAACAAAAACTTTAATATATTTTTTCCGTAGCGTTATGATGCAACACATTAAGTAAACAACACTCTGCTGTATTATTCCTTATTGTTTTATTGGTTGCTAAGCAAAGACTAAATACGAAAACTCAAAGAATGGAATAACAATCTGCCTAGCCTTTTCCCAACTATGTTGGGGTCGGCTTCCAGTCTTACCAGATTCGGAGACCAGTGTTTTACATGGAGCGACTGCCTATCTGACCTCCACAACCCAGTAACTGGGTAATACGAAACCCCTTGGCTAGACTAGTGTCAGATCTCAAGCTTCTGTCTACCCGTAACGACTGTCAAAGATCTTCAAATGACAGCCGGGACCACCAGCTTAACGTGGTTGCCGAGGCACGGAAGAAACTCGCTATGTAAAGATGTTCACCCATCCAAGGACCAACCTCGGTAAGCATTGCTTAACCTTGAAGTTTGACCCATGCGGCTGATATTATTTAGCCACAAGCTCTCTAGTCCTTGCTTTTAGAGTCCATTTCAATCCAAAATGCAGTAGTTATAAGGTTACATGAGGATCTTGATAAGTGTCATTCACACTCTAGGCGACCACTGAAAATCAGCGCCGTGCTAATTGCTATTTTCTCTTCCACTCAGCATAATGCTGTGCCGTGGGGGACCACATCACAGCATTATGCTGAGTGGAAGTCTTCTTGCCACAACCAAGACATGCATCTGCCTGGCATCTTTTAAACCCTATTTACTTATTACCCGATTACCCTTTTCTGTTATAAAAAAAATTGGTAGTATATGTTATTATTGTTTTATTTATTTCTCGCATTTACTAACTTAATTTAAGTACTACTAATACTATTGTTAAAGGTTTAGCTTAAGCATATTCTTATACTGTACCTATGTAATTTTGTGACAGTTAAACACTTTTTCTTTCTTCTATTCGATGGAATCGATGGTGATGGTCAAAATGGCAAAATGTAAGGGATTGGTCACGTGACATATCGATAACGTTTGACATTCCATTATTTTTTTTCATTTTTCCAATCGCTATCGCCACGTTTTCGTCGACAGAATTTCACTTGTCTAGGGCCTCTGGTAATCTTGAAACCCCATTCTTCATGACGATGATGTTATACTGTATCACAATCAGTGAAGGAGACCTTTGGGTATAAACTGAAGATATTTTTAACTTCTTTAGATCGTTACGTTTATGGGAAAAATTCTAACTTGGGGCTACCTTCCAGTAACTTTACAATTTAGAGAACTTTGAAGACGTCTACAGGCAGTATATTATGCTATATCAAGACAGTTATCTCATAAACAAAACATTTTAGTGAGACTACTGAAATATATCAACACAAATATATATACAATTTGTAGCCACAGTAGCTACATAAGTTATTATCTCAGCTAAAATTTTCTTTCACAATGAAAATATGGTTAATACCGTACCGAAGTAGGTACCCAGAATAAATTAGGGTAAGATGCCATAGCGTTGACCTTTCAGTTAAGGGAAGGCGCATATTCATATAATCACTGAGATTAAATTTGACGAAATATGCCGAGGATTAACGAACATGTTCCGAAGGTGTATTTTTATTATAGTCAACATATAAACGGAAAATTTTTGTGAGCGTGAAAAAATGTTTGTGTTCGGTTTTTGCGTTAAATTTGCCGGGTTGGTAATAATTTTGTTAATTGGACTCAAATTGATTTATTTAATGATTGTTTTGCCGGATTTTCTATATATTTACCGATATTTTCGGCGATTACAGATTGGTTGGGAGGTAAACAACTTTTCGATCTATATCTTTAACTGTTTAATGCCTTTGAAGAGAACATACTAGCGGTAAACTACATGATCAGATTAATTTTATTGAGGAAATCACTACCTCCGACGTAAATCCCTTATCTAATAACCATGTGGAAAGTTTCTCTGATAACAATTGCCCAGAACCTTAACTCTGCCACCACGTGTCGTGGTTACTACGGCGACGAACTCGGAATCTATCGGTCGGTATGTTTAATCACGTTCTTGAATTTCACCTTCTTATGTATAGTGCTGTTTGCACTTGAGTTTATGTAAATAAGCGGTCACTTGTAGGGCAACTAAACAATAATTCGTGAATCTAGGTATGTTTTTGCATACAAAAATGTTTGTACCTTGAAATAACGACTTTTTAAGTGAGTCTTTAGGAAAAACTTTGAAACTTTTCAAAATGCAAAAACGAGTTTGTTAGTAGTTGGGCCGTCATGAAGATATTTTATTGAGAAAAGGTAAAACAAGATTTTTAAAATGGGTATAAAGAATAATTATTACTTGTCGATTAAAAAGTAGAGGTAAAAGTACGAATATAGGTATATTCGTACTTTTACCCAAACCGACCGTCGAGCAAAATGCAAAATTATTAGACAATATTATTTGTTGTTAACAATTTTATTAATGAAGTATAACTAAACAAATATTAAAAAAAGAAAAAAAAAATGAAAATGTTTATTTATTGTTGCTCAATATTTAAGAACTAGCTGTTGCCCGCGACTTCGTCCGCTTGGTTATGAAGAAATAAAGTTTAATGATACTTAAAGCAAAAAAAAAAATATTTCAGTCAACAGAAAATGCCTAGCACACTAAGCAACATTTTTTAAGGCACCAATCAGAAAAAATATACAGTATCATAAAATTATTTCTTAGCTTATGTCTCCTACTCATAAACTCTAGACTTGCTAAATTTCAGGACGGTAGTACAGAAAAAAAATTGAATTTTCATACAAACTTGCGAGAGTTCTTAGACCTTTTTAATCTGGCCCTTCTGAACGGACGTCTACTAACTATAAACTACCTCTTTGCCAAATTTTAAGTTTGTAGCTCATAAAATTAAGGACTTTCATACAAACTTGCGAGAGCCCTTAGAGCCCTAAATACGGCCCTTTCGAAAATCCGTTCTTAGCGGACGTCTACTAACTATAAACTACCACCCTGCCAAATCTCAAGTTTGTAGCACAAAAAATTAAAGAACTTGGTGTAAAGTATGTATGTATTTATGTATCTATTATTTAGCATAATTATGTATGTATTTTTGTTTTTAGTTAGTATTATTGTATCTATATTATGTTCATTGTTGGTATTGTCGCACTACTGACAACCCCATGTTATGTCCAAGGGGGTGACCATAAGCTCTTAGAGTAAGGTTATTTTGAGTGTGTGTAAGTGACAGATGTATACAAGTGATATACATCTGTTCCTTACACACACTCAAAATAACCTTACTCTAAGAGCTTATGGTCACCCCCCTGGTAATCCCTTTCCATGCCAGGTTGCCTGGAAGAGATCGCTGAATGCGATAAGGCCGCCCATTGTATGTTTTTAGTATTAAGTGTCTTTTTCTTGTTTATTATGGTGTACAATAAAGTGTATATAAATAAATAAAATAAATAACACCCATTCTTGCGAAGTTCGGTGACTTTACAGAAGAAGGTATTTATCGAATCCGACTCAGTTGGGTGGCATTTGAGAAGGTAAGCAATACATTATCGTCTCACTTACCTCAGTGTTTCAAGGTAAATTATTTGACTAGTGCATGATACCAGTGATGACATAATGTGGGACTGAAACGTAGTCACTCACAATGGGCTCCATCAGAAGATTGAATGTCCGATGATTTTTCGGGCGTGTCCGACTTTAAAATACAGGCAAACTGAAGTAACTGACATAGCCCCAAGAATGAGGCCCGATTGTTCGCTGAACAGATGGCCGCTCGATGGATGGTAAGCTCGTTACTGGAAGACGCAACATTGCAAGGCCTCGCACAAGTTGGACTGATTTCCAGGCGAGGGCCGCAAGTCTGCTGGATCCGAAGAGCAGAAGACTGGTCGGGTTTTTTGAGACGCATAATTTCGGGTGGACCATAAATTACTTTAGTATGAAAACGAATGCTGCGTAAATTACGCGACACAACACAAAAATCTCATACAGCGTCAATTACGCGACACTAAAACGTCACTCAATACTATGTTTATCTGAGACAAACGGTCCAGTTCGGTTGTTCCAAATCGATGTAGCCCCGTCTTAGTGCCATTTGGTTCTTCATAAAAACTTTGACACCCTTAAATCGTCTTCTGGGAGTAATTCCGAAAAACTAATGATGCCAACCTTTAATATTTTGCCAAAGGAATAAGATTTTTCATACAAATAAATCTCCCTTAAAACCCCTTATAAAGTTGAATTTCGTCGCCGAGTTGCCGGCTTGTCGGTTTTTTATCGATTACATTTCGGGGAATGTGCGATGGAATTGCATAATCTAATTCCGCCCAGCCCGTTTCATCATCGGACTACCAGACGGATGATGAAACGGGCTGGTAGTACGGCGTTTAGTATAATGATAATGACAACATTTAACATCCATGCCAACATTGAATGATAAAAGAGCCTTTATTGTGGCTTCCTCAAAATCGCACATTACTTTATTTGGGTTCCACTGGGGTATCTGCGATTTTATGAGAGAAAATAAAATTTTATAAGAATATTTATTTCTATTTGTCATAAACGCATATAGAACGGGCACGACATTAGTGAAATTACTATTGCTGCCAATGTCAGCATGAATAGTATACATTTGTGAGAAAGGTTTCGGGCAAAATTTAAATGTGCCGTCCATAAAAAAATTCGTAACATTTCCCATGTGCGTTTTTCCCTCGGGAGTAGAAAAGACCAGAATTCTATTATTATCTTGATTGAAATCAGCTAGTAAAAATTTTTCAAATTTTTTTGGCACCTCAACTTCATTTGGATCATTTGTATTAATTTTTTTAACGCTTGCATTTTTCTTTTTTAGGCGGTAAATGCGACTCTGTTTACTTTTGAACGGTGGAACAGCATTTTTTGTAGCTAAATCAAATCCTTGATTTGCTATACGAACCAAGGCCCGTTATAAAAAAATATTTGTTGTTTTTATTGAATATAATTACTATAAAAACTAAGTGTTTTTAACTCCAGTGTTTTTACCACCCTTAACAATTTCACAAGTGCCTAAAGTAATAATGTGGAACTAGTGATATCTGCAAATTCAACATTAGTTCCATTATTTTCATATTTTTTTAAAAATGGAACTGGTGATAACAAATTTAACATTAGTTCCATTATTTTCAGATTCTTTAAAAATGGAACTAGTGATAAAAAAAAACAGTCAGTAGTTCCATCATGGAACTGTTAATGGTACTAGTGACAACGAACGAATTGGAGGAGGTTCTACGTTTGACTGTATGTCTTTTATTTAATCTATGTTCACCGATTTCTCCATCAAACGCTGACCGATTTAATAAAATATATTTGCCTTTGAAAGAGTTTTTTTTTTCAGAAGTGGTCTCATTATTTGGTGAAATACTGATGAAGAGCTTTAAAGTTAGAATTCTACAATGTGTTGCAATCAGGATCTTGCAATCGCATGTCTGTTTATTGTTATAGAACTTGCCCACAAGTAATAAGTGAAAAAATTACTTTTTTACAAAGAAATATAACCATCTTCCAACTAATAACACTACAAAATGAAAGAGAGAACTATTTGAAAGTCGGTTATATTATTTTGTCAACACATTTTTAAACATTTATAAATCATGTGTTTAAAAATGATTTGTTTGTATAAACCACAGATATAAATCTAACTAGATGACGCGATTGTAAGTGCTACCGGAAATCTACTGAAATCTTGAAAATGCTTAATTATGCCAACTGTATAGAAAAAGTTGGCCGAGGCATTGTAAATGTTTTCTTTCATTGGTAAGTTAATTTGTTTTTAAATTGTGTGTGAAAAAATGGCACGCTTGGTTTTCATACAGATGGAGGGACTTGCGTCATCTAGTTAGATTCATGTCTGTGGTATAAACAAACAATTTTACCTCTGTATAATTTTAGTTTCAATTATCTTTATAGAATAGAATAGAATATACTTTATTGTACACCATAAAAGTTATACACTTCTACAAGAAAAACTTATTTACTTACTAACTTTACTTTATGATCACTGAGCTGATTTCCAAAATCCAGTTTGATCAAGAAATATCCTTGATTCAAAGAGTTCAGTGACCGACTTATCCTTCTATGCGTTGATGGAAACCTAAGCGTTTGAAGCATCAGCCTGTGTTTGTTTGCACAGTACAATTGCTGCTAAGTGCTTCATTTAAATATAAAAATGTACAGTCGACATCAAAGTAATGATTGTTCAAAGTTTTGAGTGTTTGTTGATCAAAGTTTGTTAATTAATGTGACTAATTTTATTTCATAAGCATATAATTTGTACTCTTTCAGGGGATCCGATTGTACCACATCATTCTACTACCCTTATTGTATTTTGTGTGGTCGACGCAGCATGTCTTCTTCTTCTATACACCTCTATTCACCGTCATGTATTTGATTAAATATATATATATATATATGTCGGGTTTAGTCAATAGTACGGACGTAAAGTCAAATCACAAGCACGCCCCTAGCGGCAATCAATAGCAACAACGCATTGGCGCGCTTATTCTAACCGCTTGCGTAGTGGGGACATCAGAATAGAGCAGTTGATTACAGCTGACAGCCGTAGAGCTAAGACGTCGTAGAATCAGTGTCGATCCGTAATATTAGTAAGCAGGAATGTAACTTGTGTCTATTTGAATAAACCCAGTGTATCGAATAACTTATGTGATTTCATTTGCACGATTATACCCACCGACCTGCCCACACACGATGTCTTAACCTAAGGGAATACATCCTGAATGCCCGATGGTTTACATCTATCGGCCAGCCTTGATGCGACATATATATATATGTGTATTTGTGGAGAACGTGGTGAGTAGCATAATTGTTTTAAAATGTAATATTTAAGATATTATGACTATTTCTTATTATACAACTGTTTGTTTTTCTTTAAATAAATAAAACATATTAACATATTTAAGACCCTACCGGCTTTACCGGAAATAGCTGTCTTCGACAATGTCGTTCGCGGCAGTAGTCGAACTCCTTCAAGAGATTCCCCAGAAGGAAGGTCTCAAACAGTAATACGGCCATGCCGTAAATGAGGCCTTAGCCTCTTACGTGCCCGTTTCGGGCCCGGCCGGGGCCCCTGGACCTAGCAAGGCCCTCGTGCCAAGCGTGGCTCAGGACTCGCCAAAGTCGCCCTCCCCACCCGTCAGGTCTACTACAAGGCCTAGTTCGTCCACCCCGTCTCATGGTGATGCACAGGTCATTAAGCCTGCTGCACAACCCTCATTGAGAGAGCCCCCTCCTAAGCCTCTGACTCCGGCCGTCGCCGAGGCCCGCCGCGACGTCCCTTTCAATTTATGAAGGCAGCCTGCGAATTGCTGTGTCATAGTTAAATTCTATTTAGATTATTAATTGGAGTTTCTTGTCCGTTCTTCTCCACATAGGCTTTTTCCGAACGGATGGTAGAATCACCTTATTAGATCCAGCCCTAGATGTCCCCCCAGCGACGCCCTGAGCCGAGGTTCGACCCAACAGGGGGTAGCCCTCAGCGTTGACGCTTAGGTTTAGTTTTTTGAGCCTGGCTGGAGGCTAAGAGATTAGGGAAGCCCGGTCAAGCAGTAGACGGTCACTTTGACTGAACTGCGAGACGCCACGTAGACGTAGTCGGTTCTACGGTAGATTTTTCTTCAGTCTACCATAGAACCGACAGTACCCATTATTCCAAACGACAACGATGGCGATAAATAACCATAATAATATGGCTTATACTATAAGAAGAGCGAGTTAGCCGAAAATTTGTTAGTGTTGCAACTTAAAGTGCTAACAACTGAAGCAGCTTTCACGAGAGATTGGAATAGACTGAAATTAAGTTAAAATGTTAGTCGAAGACCAGCATGTGCAAGAGGGAGTCCGAGCCACCATTATATGATAGTATACCTTAGTACGGGTGCAGGACGATATTAAGACAGACCAGAGTTCGTATTATGTAGTTATGTACCTTACTGACTCTTTTCGTCTTGTGATTCCCTACACTGCTGGTAGCGTAGGGAATCACAAGACGAAGCGTAGTGTCGGGGTTGATTGTCAGGTCGGACAGATTGGTAGTGTGGCATCCTCTTGTAAATCAGGTAAAACCTTTAGTGCTACGTTGGATATTTGCCTGGTTTTGCCGTAACATCGGAACAGAGAGTGTACCTGTATCAAAGTCAAAGTTAAAGCCATTTCACATCACACACACCGCATCATCAGCCTATTAATGTTTCCACTGCTGAGACACAGGTCTCCCCTCTGTGAGAGGGAATGGGCCGTAATCCACCACGCGGGCCCAATGCGGGTTGGTGGATCTCACATGTCTTCGAATTTTTGGTTCTAGAACATGCCGGTTTCCTCACGATGTTTTCCTTCACCGTTTTGAGAGCAGTGGTGATGAAATAATTTACACAAAGTAAAGCGCCAGTCTGGGCTCGAACCCACGACCTACAACTTGTAAGTCGCGGCCGATACCACTGGGCAACCACTGCTCTCCATTTATTACATCATTTATTTGCATTAAATGCGGTACAAAGATGGTATAAATAAGTTATTAGCACAATGGCACATTTCGCCATAAGTTGGCATGCAAATATTAAGATATAAGTTATGGTGCTTACAATAAGCAGATCTCATAACACATTATTTTTATTAGGTTTTATTAATCTACAATACATTCCTGTAGTGATAAGATTGACATGGAGATTTTTTTGAAATTCGTTTATAGAATAACAGCTGTGAGAAATGAACTTTTTTATAACTATACAGAATTTTCTATTAGAGAGATCGGTTATAAAGGAGGGTATAGAATTATAAATAAGAGACTCCTCTTGTAAACACGACTACGCCTAAATAATTCGATTCTGGGTACAGGCAATTCTAATACATACTGTGTAACTTTTCGTTTATTATTGTTATTTTAGTATTAAAAAGTGAATAATTAGTTTTTACAAATTTAGCGATTTCATATATCGATACTGGAAATATGAAATAACGTAAGGGACATTTTGCCGAAAATGAGTTATATACATCGTTGGATTCAGAATTTCTTGCTCTATCGATTGGTATACTTAAAATCTCGGTCACTCAAAAAAAAGTCCCTTACATCACATATTTTCCGTAGGGCTAGACCATTATATTTTCTAGAAACTAGCTGTACATGACATTTCAAATTAATATTTGTATAAAAGTAATGTAAGTCTCTTTACTCACAGTATTTGGTATTTACATTTAAACAAAATCGAGTACATTTTACAACAGGCCACATAAGTTATGCCATAATTTGAGATGTTTTAGTATTGTCTTATACATTAGTGTTCCCTTAAAAGATACAAATATCATGTCCCTTACATTAAATTGTGACTAAAATTTTCAGTATCATGTCCCTTACGTTAATTTGTCAGCATCGAAAATAAATTTACATGTCCTTAACATCACACTGGACTGCGTGATCCGTACAATTCCTCAAAACTTATCTAAACGAATATTATTATGCGTCTCTGTCACACACGCAAATCGGTGAAATTTGTCTGAGCTAGATAGCAATACGTATTTTGTGTGTGATTGATTATGCTTGATGAACGTGCGTTTTTAACATTGTTTACGTGCGTCTAAGAGTAACAATAACATGGTTTGTGACACTAAACATCTTCATTTAAGTAATAATAAATCATCATTTTCATTGATCTAACTGCAAGTAGTGAATGTTTTATCTGGATTCCAAACATGAGCGATGAAAACTTTTATCCCGCAGGCCAAAATTTTAAACATTAGGCAATTATTAACATTAACATTAAAAGCGGGATATTTACTATGTTTACTGTTTGTTGCGAGTTCCCGATATTTCGGTGCTGTTGCAAGCACCATGATCACGGATAAACTGAAAGTCATTGCGGGTGGGTGTTTATAAGGAGACAAAACGGTCTACCCTCTTTCTTGTTCGTTTTTTGCACTCAGTACCGCTACCATTGTCACTCACAACTCGATTCTGTTCCCGACACACGAAACTCACTGTGTCCGATCGCGAACTTTTTTTTTCGGGTTTTACACAGCTGAACGACTGGATTCCAAGCTCTCGACAGTTGAAACCCATCCTCCCGGTTGAAATTTTTATATTTAGTAATCTCGATAGCTTCCCTCACCAGTCTAGGGATATAGTGGCGTTCTGTCGAAATGACCTGAGGGTTATGTAACTCAATCCAGTGGTTCAATCCTGATTCCAAAAGATGTTGAGCTATGGCCGATTTTTGGGTATCGTTGTTCTTTACCGCCCTGATATGCTCTGAAAATCGACAAGCAACCGTACGCTTCGTCTGGCCAATGTATGACTTACCACAACTACAATCTACTTTATAAACACCGGGTTTTTCCAGCTGAAAGTTGTCCTTCGGCGAACGCAGCATCTGTGACACTTTTCTGAAAGGAATGAATACAGTCTTTACGGCGTATTTCCGAAGAATGTTAGCAACCTCAACCAACCAATACGTGAAATTACTTCATCACTGTTTATGTACCAGTTACTTCGTATACCAAGGTCAATACTACCTGCAGATTGATGGTGTAGCCATGGGTAGTCCGTCGGCACCAGTGGTGGCCATGACAGATTAAAAACTTATACTAGGCAATTATTTCTTACTACTTTAGGAACATTTTTGTTTAGTCTTGAATGGAGTTCAGTCATTTAAAAAATGGTCAATTTAGATATAATAATTCGAATCCTAATAAAACATACCTTCCATCAGGTAAAATATTGGTTAGTATGATGTAAAAATTGTTAGTAGTATTATGTAGGTCATGTAAAAATTATCTTACTAAGCAGTTAACGCAGGAGCGTTTTTTTATGATAGCTCAAGGTTAAGCGACACTTGCTATGGTCGATCCGTGGATAGTTGACCATCCATTTCATACCAAGACCCCTCGGTGCCTCGGAAAGCACCTAGTAGATCTTCGACAGTCGTAGCTAAAAAGACAGTAAACTGGTTTTTGTTAGCATTGTTTAAGTAGAAGTATGTAGCTATAGAATTAATCATAATGAGACATAATCAGGTAGCTATAAAATTGGCCGGATTCCGTAAAGGCTTCAGCGCCGTAGACCACATACTTGCGCTGCGGCAGGTTATACAGTAGACCTCGGTCGAAAGCCTTCGATTCGATCGAAACTTGGGCTGTACTGCAGTCTTTCCAAACGGTGCCAAATTGACTATCGGTACATAGAAGTGTTTGTACAAAAACGCCACCATGTCAGTTCGACTTCAGGAACACTCACCTTCGGTTTGCCGACGATATAGTGGTCATGGCTGAGACCATGGAGGACTTCAGTACAATGCTCGATGACCTCAGAAGACCTTCCGAAAGAGTGGGTGTTAGGATGAACATGGACAAAACCAAGGTCATGTTGAATGCCCATGTTACACCAACTGGAACAAACGATCCAGTTGGGTAGGGCCAACGTTGAGAAATAGGTCAACCGACAAATCCGACTCGACTGGGCAGCGTTCGGGCAGTTGTGCGGTATCTTTTCGTCCAACTTATCACAGTGTCTCAAGACGAAAATCTATGACTGTGTTGCCAGTCACAATGAGCCTCAATATAAAGCTTACAGCCACCCAAAGGGCAATGGAGAGGCCTATATGCTCGGCGTAACCCGTAGAAAAACTTACGTGGCAGTGGGCAGGGCACATTGCTCGCAGAACGGTTGGCCGATGAGGCAGAAAGGTTCTGGAGGGGCGACCGCGAACCGGAAATCGTTGCGTTGGGAGGCCACCCACCAAGTGGACCGATGACCTGGTGAAGGTTGCGGGAATCCACTGGATGCGAGACGCACGGGAACGGTCAATGTGGCGACGCTTGGGGGAGGCCTATGTCCAGCAGTGGACGTCTTTCGGCAGATATGATGATCTTCTTCTTTTCGTGTGAGGTGTGGCCACCTCTGGTGTCAGAGTTAATTAAGATATGATGGAACGAAATGGAACCTGACACCGCTGCCGATAGTTTGTGTTGTAATTCCTGACCCGACCACAACATGGGACAGAGATTTTACTATGGCACAAAATGATTATTTTAATTGTGTTTTATTGTGCCACTTATCCCATGAATTTGTCTTGTACTTTTTGAGTAATAAGAGTACGATTGTGGTCCTGGTAACACCATGTTCAGAAAGTGGTAACAAATTCATATTTACAAACGAAACTCTTTTTATTGTTTTTTGATGGCACTGGGAACACATTTATCTCCTTGAAACTGAAAATTTCGTTTAAAAGAATTCTTTCAAAAACTGATGCTTTATTGCTAAATTATACATAGAGTGTGACTACTTGACTTAATGCGTTGTGTGTGCCATAGGCACAATTTGACACATATTTTTGGCTTAATCAGTAACTTGCCACTATTGATATTTTATTAGATCTGGTTGTGGTCGGGTCAGGAACCGTGATCCTCAGCCCGACCACAATCGTACTCTTATTACTCAAAAAGTACAAGGCACAAATTCCTGGGATAAGTGGCACAATGAAACACAATTAAAACAAGAATCACAACATGATAGTTTTTCAAATCCAATAATTCCAAGTAATATACATCAACAGGGTAACGACGCGGCTCCTAACATAGCGTTGACACTGATATCGCTTGAGAATCATATTCCATTTAAACTACCACACAATACACAAAACTCTGCAGTATCATTTCAATGCAATGTGAATGAAATAGATCATAGCATGACTTCAGAAGCCCCTGCTTCTGAAGTCATGCTATCCGTAATTCACCAGCTAACATGCATATTTTTGAACCAGTTGCATCTTCTTTTCATTTGATTCAGGAAGTTGATATTTTAGGAAATGAAGATCTAGATGTAAGACCAAACAAAAAACGTCGTGAGACATCAAAATTTACAAAATCATGCATGGATTTGACGAAAGACGAAACGATTTTTCTTCAGGAAGCTCAGCCCTTTGGTCAGAAAAAGAAGAATTTACAGACAGTTCAGTTGATAATAAGAAAAACAAATCAAGGAGGGGGAAAAAGAGAGCTATGAAAACAGATAGTAACAATAGTTAAAAAGGCACAGGCATATCCCTAAACTATAATATAGCATAGACATCTCACGGATGATCAAAATTATATTTTTATAATTTGTTAACAGCATAAGCAATATATGGTTTATCATTAAGAGGCCTTTAATTTGAAAAACTCTAAATTTTTATTTCCTTGAATGTCCTATACATCAATGCTGTTCATTTACATCAACATTTTTATTATAGTATATCAGCTTTATTTATTATTATTTAACGTAAGGGACATGCTATAAGCTTTATTGATTTTTTGCCATTTTAGCTTCAAAGAATGAAGAAATCTAAGAAACTTTGTCCGAGACAATTTTTACAAAAAACATAAAGTTAAAAAACTATAGTCAGTTTTGTAAGAAAAACATCTTATTTTTGCTCTCCTGAAAACCTGAGTTTTGTCCCTAACGTTATTTCATATGTCCAGTATCGATATATACATACAAGGAACGGTGAGGAGATTGTGTGCTTAATATACTGGTCTGCAGGAATTAGTTCAGTACATATTAAAAATGGTGCGGAAGCATTTTTTCTGTGCCAACAGAACTCAACAAAGTTCAGAGGAGTTTCCCCAGACAATGATGCCGTAACGGATAACGATGTATTCACTCTGATATGTGTGCACTATTATAATTCTTCTGAAAATTTGCTGATCTTCGTTGAGAGTCCACCATGACCGAAATTCGGTCGGGGGGATATTATTAATTTAGTATAATAAGCACAAGCAGAAAATTATTATGGTAATGTTACCTCTTCAACCACTTCTTATAACAAAGCTTAATATGCTATATAGAAAAGAACTTATGAACCAATCAAAGCCTTATGAAACATTGTGGCGACTAAGTCAGTGATCTGACAGAGATAATATATCACAAGTCACGTAGCCTACTAAATCTACTGATGGATATTAATAATTATCGGGTCATAATTACCTATACATCATTATTACAGATTTGCAGTAGTGTGCTTGCCATATTATGTCAGTTTAATGGAAATAATAAATAGTATAACGATATTATTATGTTAACTGCCAAACAAACCTTGGTGTATCGAAAGATTTTTTTTGTTAATTTGAATCTTAGAACCAATATTGGTTTTTAGTTGGCAACTAACTGCATTATAAAATAAACAAATGGGCTTTCTCTAAGTGTATCGAGAGAATCGATTGACCAAATTGACTAATTTTATCGGTGTGGTAGAACAATCTTATAGATGTTTGGGGGCTGAGTCACCCGCGTCCGTAGGAGTGTACCCCAGTCGATTCCCTACACGTGGTCCCCGGGTGGTGCAAATCAGGTGACACTAACTGGTGGTAAGCTCTGGCCGAAGGCTTGCGACCACCCACCGGGCAAAGACGTACCGCCAAGCAGCCTAGCCGTGTTCCGGTACGATGCTCGGTGCAGCCAACTAGAGGAGTTGGGTCGAGATAGCTGTTCCACTGTAGGCAGACCGGCCTGATGCGCGCTGTTAGGTATGTATCGGGAGACTGGTCGCGGAGGGTAGCGGGATCCGAGGCACGGTGCGCCGCTGGGCGAGGATGTATAATTGGGGGCCCAAGTAGTGTGCCAGCCACACACGAAAGGCTGCCCCGCCAACTGTCGAAAAAGCCCGGCATGCGCCATCGTGCTGGTTGGCGACCAGAAGACAGTGCCCGATGGACATTTCCGGGGGGGCTTGGACGTCTCCGCAGTCTCCAGACCAGTCCCCCAATGATGGCGTCCTGCCGGCGCGTGTCTATGGGATGCCAGCGTGGAACCTCATCTCACTTCCTTCTCCTCTCCTATCCTCTCAACTATGGCAATAAGGAACAAAAGAAAAAAAGCTGTACAGCGGCAGCACTCACATAAGGTTCACCTCTGTAACATCAGAGGTCTACACTCTAACCTTGATGCAGTCCACCATCATCTGGAGACTGATAAACCAGCGCTTTTGTTCCTTTTGGAGACGCAGATCGGATGTCCGTCAGACGTGGCGTATCTTTTTTACCCAGGGTTTACCCTGGAGCACAGGTTCAAGCCACGCGCGGGTGTATGCATGTACGCCCGTGACGAAATCTGATATCGGCGTCTCCGAAACCTTGAAGACTCCCGATACTCAGTGCTTTGGGCCCTGGTGGACACAGGTCTGGATAAGATTATCTATGCCTGTGTCTACAGGTCGCACAGCGGAGATCTGGAGACAACCGGGCTAACACAATACCTTAGTGAGGCGGCTGACGAGGCTCAGCAGCGGTACCCGTCCGCCCAACTGGTGATACTGGGGGACTTTAATGCCCACCATCAGGAGTGGCTCTTCCCGTACCAGTACACTGACCATGCTGGGCGAGAGACGCAAAAGCTTGCGCTAGCGTTAAATCTCACTCAGCTGGTCCAGGGGGCAACAAGGGTGCCGGATGTTGATTCGCATACGGCTAATTGCTTGGACCTTCTGCTGACCACAGATCCAGAACGTTACTCGGTGTCGGTATCTCTAACTTTGGGTAGTTCCGACCACTGTCTGGTGAAGTCTGTATCAGTCTACTCCCCTCCCGATCCCAGCCCAAGAGGCACCCGGCGGGTATGGCGGTACAAGTCAGCGGATTGGGATGGCATGCGATCTTTCTTCGCATGCTATCCTTGGCAGCTTTGCTTTCTTCGTCTGATCCTACGTCGTGCGCGGACGCCGTGACGGATTTGTTGCGTCAGGGAATGGAGTACTACATTCCGTTCTCTGACGTAACAATGTCCAGCCAAGACCGACCTTGGTTTGGCGCCGAGTGTAATCGCGCCGATACGCGTAAACATGAGGCGTACCATGCCTGGGTCGACGCTCGAACGCGCAAGGCGAGTGACCTTAGTCAGAGGAAGAAAGCCTACAATACTAGCTGCCAAGTCCTGCAAGAAAGTGTTGCGAAGGGCTCGGTTCGACCACATTAGCCGGATAGGGATAAAACTTGCATCCTACCCAGCAGGTAGTAAAGCGTTCTGGTCCCTGGCTAAATCGGTTGAATCGAATTTCTGCCGTCCCTCACTACCACCACTGCTGAAACACGACGGGTCGCTGGCCCACTCCGCTGAGGAGAAAGCAAACTTGTTTGCCTCTCTTTTTGCGGAATCTTCGCGTCTGAATCCTGGTGGCGCACGCCCCCCTTCTTCTCCTGATGGATGCGGGACGAGTATGTCGGACATTCGCATCCATCAAAAGGACGTACGTAGGGTGCTGCGCAACCTCGACGTGAATAAGGCTAGCGGACCCGACGGTATACCAGCAATTGTTCTCAGAACCTGTGCGCCTGAATTGTCTCCGATGTTGACACGCCTGTTTCGCCTTTCTTGTCAGACTGGCAAAGTGCCGAATGCTTGGAAGCAAGCCAACGTACAGCCCGTGCCCAAGAAGGGCAGTCGTGCTGACCCGGCCAACTACAGACCCATCTCTGTACCGTCCATACTCTGCAAGAGTATGGAACGTGTACTTAATAGTAAGCTCCTGGCATACCTAGAAGCCAACAACATCCTTAGCGACCGCCAATACGCCAGCCGCCGAAATCAGTCCACTGGGGATCTTCTAGCGTATGCCATTCATATCTGGAGTGAGGCCATCGAGAGACATGGGGAAGCGCTTGCCGTGTCCCTCGACATCTCGAAGGCTTTTGATAGGGTCTGGCACGAAAGCCTTATTGGTAAGCTTCCTTCATTCGGTCTGCCCGGTGGTCTGTGTGACTGGATTGCAGACTTCCTGAGGGGTCGGTCCATTCGAGTAGTTATCGATGGCTGCTCTTCGGACCTATTGGATATTAAAGCCGGGGTCCCTCAGGGGTCGGTACTGTCCGCGACATTGTTCTTGCTGCTCATAAATGAACTGCTAAAACCCGGCACCTTTGGGTATGCAGATGACAGCACTGTTGCTGAGAGATACTTGTCCAACGCACGGGCCACTGGGGCTCAGGTCCGGTCTCACTGTGAGGCCATGGTGGAGCGCTTGAGCTTGTCCTTGGAGGCAGTCTCCGAATAGGGCGATGCCAATCTGGTCAAGTTCAATGCCGCAAAAACACAGGCGTGTCTCTTCTCCGCGAAAAAGAGCCAATTTCACCCGGCTCCATCTTTCCGAGGTGTAACCGTACCGATAACGGACCATCTTGAGCTTCTTGGCGTAACGTTGACATCGACACTCAATTTTGGCCCATACATTGAGGCAAAGGCTCAACTGGCTACCAAAAAGTTGGGGATCCTTGCGAAGGTGAGACGGTACTTCACGCCAGAGCAGCTGCTTAAGTTGTATCAAGCGCAAGTTCGATCTTGCATGGAATACTGTTCTCATCTCTGGGACGGATCGGCCAAATGCCAGCTTGATGCACTAGAGTCGATCGAAAAACGTGCCAAGAGGCTCATCGGCAATGAGGCATTGGTCGAGTCAAAGCTCCAAAGCCTTGAACATCGTTGTCGAGTTGCCAGCTTGTCGGTTTTTTATCGATTGCATTTCGGGGAGTGTGCGATGGAATTGCATGATCTAATTCCGCCCAGCCCGTTTCATCATCGGACTACAAGACGTACGGCGATGCGCCACCGGTACATGGTGGACATCCCACCCATACGCACTAAACGTTTTGGAAATACTTTCATTATGCGTACGGCTAAGGAGTGGAATTCCCTGCCGGAGTCTGTTTCCAGATAGCTACAACCTCGGGGTCTTTAAGTCAAGAGTGAATAGGTTACTTCTGAGCAAGCGTGTTACACCGTCGACCACATCATCGCTTACCATCAGGTGAGATAGTGGTCAAGCGCGAGCCTATCTATAATAAAAAAATAATAAAAAAAAAGATGTCTGCACATGGTATGCTAGACGTAGGTTACATCAGGCTTTACAGCACATCGCTTTAGAATAGCCAGGTAGCACAGGCCTCTTCTCTGAAATGCCATAATCCACTATACGTGGGCCCAGGCACAAAGTACGCAAGCAGTGGCGTGGCCCATGTAGGTAGTTGTTTTATATTACCGAATTTTGGTTTTAGGATATACCGGATTGCTCTCAATGTGTTCTTACATAGATAGTATCTTAAAAATAAAAATAAACATTTTCACAAAAATTAATTGACTTTTAAAGCAAAACACTAAAAACTGCAAAAACAAATTTTGTTTTGGAAGTCGGTGTCATGGTACCTCTTGTTTTTATCGTCTTTCAACACCGACTGAAGAATGATCACGATCTAATTATTGGTTTCGGAGATATACGTGGACAAACATACATACACACAAACAAAAAAACAAACATACATACACTTATGAAATTTGGCATACTTGTTTAGGAGCTCATACAGAGTAACAAAGTGAATATTGTGCAAATCCAACAATATTACATACGTACGTGTCGAATTAATTAGGTACCTCCTTTTTTTGAAGTCTGTAAAAAGATTTCCATTCTTCATAAAACCCTGTCACATAAAAGCCGTAATGAGTAAAATATTCAAAAGAGAATGAAGTATTTACGTTACTACAGAAAAATCACCATCTCCATATCCTTTCCTTTATTACATACAGTTGTTGTTCCGCTAGAATGTGTTAAGAAGTGCTTTACCACATTCTAGTACCTATTTGTTAGTCACCTGACCTCTCTCCTCTTGTCCAGGAAATCCTAATAAATGTAAATGTGATGTGGGGTATTCAATTATTACCTCTACTTGGCACCTACGGCTTTTCACGTTGTTATTTTGTCTGGTTGGTGGTTTTAAAATATTTTCGGATCGGAGGTTTTTTAGTCTGATTTACATGTTTGAAGCTGTGCTTTGAGGTTGATCATTGTTTTGAAGTGGTAATGGGAATTTTAAGGATAGCTAGTACAGTTAACCGCAGATAGTAGTAGGTGGTTATTCGTTGACCTTGAGCTGGGTTAGCGTAGTAAGAAATTTGAATATAATAAGTGGCCATATTATACTTGTTTCAATACGACTGATGTGCGACCTCCCGATGCACCCTAGGTAATTCCATTGAAAACTATGCTGACTGGACTTTTGTATCATGACATAAGCTATTCTATAATATGGATATTTAACACCGGGCCGGGAAATACGAGGCAAATTTTTTGAGTTATGATTGTGCAAAATTGTACTAGAGGGATAGACACTCTGGCTTCGTGTTACGGAACCCTCTTCAGTTTGGAATATTATTTTATTGCAAGTATGGCTAAGCAAGGAGCTTCAGAAACTAGCCTAGTTTTATCCATTCTAAACGAACAAATAACTAATCACTAATTTAACGAAGTTGATACTGTAATATGTGAATGATAAACCAACCAAAGATTAAAAAACATTATTCCTCCACAACACTAGTATTACATTCCCCTTCGTGGTTAAACTCGTACCACTCTAGAATTTCATGTTACTGTAATTTGAACACAATGATACTCCGCTTCCGACTTTACCAGCGTCCATATGTAATAAATTAAAGGTCTAATCTCGAGCTTGTCTCCTTGGGTCGTCTTCATGAATCAGACTTATTTTGTAGACAAAGAAACAGGGCTTTACTGAGGAAAGCTCGACTTATTTAATAGATTTAGATGTCTCCGCTTGTATCGTTTTTGATAAGTTAACTTAACGTCCTGCTTACATATTACATATTTATGCAAGCAAGTGTGTTTCGCTATAAATGTATTCAGGGGAGTATTCAACGTGTTACAGAACAAAGACTAAACCTGAAAAGGGGTCATTGTACTCCTTTTCTAATTGGACCAATCCTGAATTCGCGAAAATATGAAAAGCTATGTTCTATGTTATGGGGTTCGGTTTCCGCACTTAGTCCTGTAGTTGGACCTTTGTGCGTGGGAATATGAATATGAAAAGCTTGTTCAGTATATTTTGTTGAGTTTGAGGAGTAGTATTGAGGAGGGCAAAAAAATTTGACTGCAATTCCAAGTGACAACTACTTTATTTTCTTAATAAAATCCCACAATACCAACATAAATTTCAGGGTTGGTTCCATAGTGAAAGTTGGTAGTAATGATGAGTACAAACATTTTACAAGATAATATCGTCATATTTTCAGGCGAAAGGCGTCCAATGCATGATATAGGCCTCTTTCAAGCGTTACCACATCCACTGCTTCTATGTTTCTTGCATCTAACGAACTTCCAAGTTATGTTTAAACTCAATGATGCAAATTAGACGTTCAGACGTGGAGTAGGACAAAGCAATACAATGAAAGGCCAGCTGCTACCGAGTAGTTCATATAGCCAATAACACTGCTAGAGCTAGGAATCGAACACAGGATGCTATGCTTAGTATCTAGCTTTAGTTTTTAGGTAATATCTATGAATTGAACATTAGGAGGAATTCGGTAAAAACCCGGTCGGGAATCTTAAAACTAAAATTCGGAAATATGAAATATCTAACTACCTGGGACGCCGCCGATTACGTACTTTGTGCCTGGGCCCACGTATAGTGGATAATGGATTATGGCCTCACAGAGAAGAGGCCTGCCTGTGCTGCCTGTCTATTTTTAATCGATGTCCTGTAAAGCCTTTTTTGTGTTGGATGTAACCTACGTCTAGCATACCAAGTGCATATTTTAAAAGTGTGTTATCTCACATCATTATGACTATTGTACATGCTATGTTTTGTTCGACTAAAATTTCAACTGAAACTAAAACCGTAACCGAATATAAATTCATTACTTATTAGTTTATAACATCTATCAGCTCAAGAACGCTAGTTTTAGCAGAGCCGAATTTTCGCCCTATTTATCACCACAACCGAAAATTCTCGGTTGGGCACTTAATGTAAACGTCTGATGATAAACCATGCCCTTGTTGGTTTCTGTTATCAAGGTACATAATTTACCCAAAACATGAGTAAAATCGAGGGCGTTAGCTAGTTTTTTTATCTCCTATAAACTGTACAATTCAATCAAAATGTCTCGAAGATTATTTGTAAAAATGAGTCCAGTTCGAAGAACTTGGATTCGGAGATAAGATTTGTTAGTGAATCGCCTTTACATTTCTTGACCGTCGCCTGTTCAGTAATCTGCGGAAAATGGATTTAAATTGAATCTCTACGAAATCAGATGAAATAATTGAGTCGCTGAAAATAAGATGAAATGATTGAATAGCGGAATTTAGAGCTACGATTTAGGATTCTACGATTTAGTAGACTGAAGCAATTTCTTTGAAACCAAATAAATTTTGAGAATTAATTTGTTCTGAGCTTTGAACATGATTTTATCTTTGGCCTTTTATTTCTCATTAAAATTATAGGTTCTACAAAATTTTCTTCGAACAGTTTCTTGTTTAGTCTTCGGCGTTAAGTTTGAGATCCCTTTTGCCTTTTTAAGCAGTCTTAATTTTTTTTACATCTACGTCAAATTCTTCCAGGAATATAGGCGTAATCATAAATTTTGTAACTTAAACATCAAAAAAATGAAGCACTTACAAGTTTCCATTAAATAAGCGAGTTATTATACAAAAAAAAACAACATATTAAAACTGTGTGTGTGTTTCAAACTGCATGATAATCAACGAATCAAATGAGTTCGGATCGATTGATACAATGGGCCCTAAACCTGTAAAGATTGAAAGCAGAAATGATAATTATTACGAAAAGGATAGTTAGTTAGTAGGTTAGTTATTAATTAATTAAAACGATAAAGGGACTTTTGATACGATTCCTATATTATAATTAATTGAATGGCTTATCGATTGATACAATGGGCCCTAAACCTGTAAAGATTGAAAGCAGAAATGATAATTATTACGAAAAGGATAGTAGTTATTAATTAATTAAAACGATAAAGGGACTTTTGATACGATTCCTATATTATAATTAATTGAATGGCTTATCGATATAGCCGTGCAATAAATATTGTTTCGTGAAAACAGTGAGTCTACAAAATCCGCTTAGTGTGCCTAAGTGTTTTTACATCAGAGCGAATCTAGGTTATTGGCTTGAAGACAAATTGTATTGTTATCACACAATATTTACATCGAATGAATTAGAAATGATTTCAATTTTCAGCTTTCAGCTTTACGATGCTGCTTATATTTACTACAAATATTTTTGTTAAATCATAAAGACAAAAATCTCTCTGTCTAATATAAAATCTTTCGTCATTGTATGTCTAACAGATTTATATTTGGATACATAAGCGTCTCAATCTTATATCTTGTATGTTATACATATTAAACAGTTCGTTGACTGGAGTTATAGATTACGCACAGCGTAAACCTTTGAAGATAGTAACATGAATTTTGGCAGTTATGATCCTTTGGGTGTGTTGAGGTGTTCATGTTCTAAGTTAAGATTTTTAAGAACTTCCACCAATACTTGGGCAAACGATGGTTACCGTTAGGTCTACTTAGAAATGTGTCTTAAATACATGATCTTGTCAAAAAAATTGTGAATTTTGAGTTTTGATTTTGATCTGATTTTAACATAGGTTTTTACTTGATGCGTGAAAATGTTTTTTTAAACTGATTGAACCGGTAACAAATTGTGTCAATGTCAAGTTTTGCATTGACGTCACAGCTAAGTGCTTAGAGCGGTGATATTCAACCAATGTAATTCCGCACCGACGTAGGACACCCCATTTGTCATACTATCTAGCTGACTGTGAGGCACAGGCGTATCTGTTACTTTACCGTGTGTTACAGCAAGATATACGCTGGCCAAGTGCGGAATTCAGCGGACGGTAAGAGCCAAGTACATATTTCCATCTGCATCTGGATCTGCCGCAGTGTCACAGCGCTCATCTTGATTGTTTTCCTTTATTCTCTGCTCATATGAAATTCGACAGTCATGTTCAATCGCTGCATTCCGAAAAAAATCAGCAGCATCCAGCTAGCGAATAAAAAATCCAACACAAAAAAATCTCTAACAGAAACACAAAATGACATTAGATTAAATTCACTTCTGTTTACTCCACTAGGGACTTACCCTCCACAAGGCACAGCCTAATCAAGTTCATTCATTTCCCAAGCCCGTACAAGAGGAAAGCGTTCGCCAACAAAACCGGATTAATGAAACACGTCGTGGTTTTACCAAAATTTCATTGTTCTGTACTAACTAGCATAGGCATGATTAATATCTTGGACTGAACCACATGGAGCTTAGTAAGTGAATAGATGTGGTAAGCTGCGGGGAATATCAAATGTTATTTTTCTTTGGTGAAATCAAAATATTAACGAATATTTTATACCGACTTTCATTGCGTATTTTGCTTAGTTTGGTGAACTTTTTCGTAAATAACCACATCGCTTGGTTAGTCTTAACCCTAGATTACTACTCTACGTCGCAGAGGCGCCCGCGTTTTTTATATATTGCTCTCTCTTTTTATCCTTCGCGCGTATGGCATTCACGTTCAAGGACATAACATCTCAGTCATCGCCATTACGTGTCGCAGGACAGTGGTTGCGTTACGGTAAGTGTGCTAGTTTTTTTGATATCACTACCCTTGGCGCTCCAAAGGCGTATGAGTAGCTTGTATGTAAGTTTTGCGCTATTTATCGAATTATATTGTTAGTGTTTTTTTTGCATTTTTGGTTACTATCGGTTTTTTTTTTCTTTTTTTAGGTACATTTTGAAACTTCAACATCTTCATGACTAGTAATAGAAGAGTTATGGATGATACAATAGCTAATTGGGTAGAAGAAAGCGACCATAACAGTGATGATAACTTTTCGGGAGATGACTCTGAAATTGAAGATCATGTAAGCGATGAAGATGTTCAGGACGATGTAGAAGAAGGATACATAGAAGATGAAGAAGAGGATGTCCAAAATGACGTGTGCCAAGTGTCAAAAATCTATCTGCGGTGAACATTAAGTTCATGTATGTATTGAATGCATCTAAAATATATTTTTTGTTACTTTGTTAGTTTTTTTTGTTAATTACTTCATAATTTACTATTTTTTAAAAGAAGTGTATAGTTTAAGTTGTTGTTTTTTGTTTTTTTAATGAGAAGACTGTTTAATTGCCTTAGTTCCTAAAATTTGTTCCTAAGATTTATTTGATTAAAGATTTTATAATAAAAATATATAAATATCATTTAAAATTGTGTTTTTCTCTTTTTAGTAATATACACAATTATAGAAACAGTCGAAATATATCAACCATACTTATAGGTTTTGAATAAAACCATTACTCAATATGATGCGTCTCGCGGGCGTATGAGTAGTTACTTTGTACCTCGCAACATGAGTAGTAATGTAGGGTTAACATCGACCCTTCAGTCTATTTACAAGCTATGTGATTTAATTTACCACATATATAGGTACATACATAACATCACGCCCGAATAGCCCGAAGGGTTAAGCTGAGGTGCATCGACATTTCGCCAGTTATGTTTAAGTCAGTGTAGGTAATGCAGTCTAATATACATGTTTAATATTAAAATTGCAATAGTAACTCCGTTTGTCTGTTTGTTACCATTTCACTTCGATTGATACACTAGATATAGGTACAATCCAAGAAAGGTTCTAGAGTGGCAACCGCGAATCGGAAGACGTTGCGTTGGAAGCCTGGTGAAGGTTGCGGGGATCCGCTGGATGCGGGACGCACGGGATCTTTATATGTGGCGGCGCTTGGGGGAGGCCTATGTCCAGCAGTGGACGTCTTTTCGCAGATATGATGATGATTATGATACGGGGCGTACGAAACTTCTCTTTAAAACTGTCGCCAATTGTGTTTTTCCTCTACCTTGTCTATTATGTAATACATTGCCTAATAAATTCGTTTCTAAATATGAACAATCAGACACAAGATAATAAAATGAAAATAAAAATAAAACAAAATTACATAATAACAATTACGAAATGACTTTTGTATAGAGTTTTGATATCGAACTGTAACTGATGTTTGATCGTAACTGGCAGAATGATACTGAACCTGTTACCTCTCGAAAAACCGCGCGTTGATTGTGTGTATATAGTCTGTGGTTTTTAGTCTGAACGTTTCTAATAAATTGTTGTTGGAACTTATTTTTTTACATTTAATTGAGTTAGCTCACTAACAGCCTAATTACGTAAGTGCTTTCTGCAAAGCAAACAAGTCGAATCAGTACGTACGTACATACTTAAAGTCGTTTTTGGGAAGGAATCGACTTGTTTGTTTTGCAGAATTCACTTACGCAATTAGGATGCAGGTAGTGCAAAAAGAATCGTTTGTGTCTCGCATAAAAAAGCTTTATATTAACACACACATGTACCTTTCGACAAAATTGGCTACATCGCTCGTGTTCAAATCTCGACTTTTTATGGTCAACACGAAATGTACTATTAGGTAATTCTAAGAATTCTAGTTGAAATAAATATACATTAATACAAACTTAACCTTAAACCAAATGCTTAAAGTTGCATTCACATAGCTGTACGAGTATTACCTAATTTGTGAACGCACACTGCAGCATTTTAACGTCTTAATGTAGACAATGATTGGACAATACTCATTTGAAATAAGATTGGTGTTCTTATTTTTCAGCCCGTTTTTGAAGTGGTAACGCTAGTATATTATTGATCGAAGCCATTTCACGTCTTAACGGATTGAAATGAAGCTTGACACACGGGTAGACCATATCTTGTATAAGGACTCGACATAGTTTATAAACCCTTGAGTATCGCGACGATAGGTCGTGGTGAGGGAAATAAAAGAGAGTGGACTGTATAATAAGAGATGAAGTGTATTGATGGAGAAAAGAAGAAATATTACAACGGTCGATTGAAAAGGTAAACAAAGGGATTAGATTATGCGCGAGCGCAGCCGTGCGTGGAGGTTTGCAGCAGCTGACTGTCGAGGCGGTGGTCGCTCGCTCGGCCGTCGGCCTGCTGGTACCCCGCTGCCCCACGTCCCTCGTTCACTGCCGCCTGCGCGCGACGGTGTTGAGAGGAGCGGGTCTTAACAATATTCTTTAATTTCTACGAGGGCGATATCACTGCCAAAACCTAGTGCCCGACAAAATGCACTTTAGTCAATCTAAACCCAAAAGCACAAGAGTAACTCAAACAATATCAGCAATACAGGTTAAATATTCATGCTATATCAATACTATTAAATCCTCTCAATACCTCATATAGTCATTATTTATATTCCTGTGGTCTAAAGAGACGAACACTCTTGTGTAACTGGCGAAGCAAATCTCCCTTTGTTATATTCGACCGGGCCGCTTTGATAAGATGCTCGGCATTACAAGGATTAATTCCAAGGCTCTATTGATTAAGGGAGTCATTAGCACTATAATTGGAATAACTTGTGTTAGAGAACATACTGAAGCATATGGAGGAAGATTATTTCATGATTTTTCTGAGCATGATCTAGTATTTGCGGCAAAATTGATTTATTTTTCATTTATTTTAGGTAAGTTTGTTAAAGTAATAGACAACTGAACATTGAGCCTATATTTCCCTATGGGTTAAGCAGATCTATTAGTCAGTTCGTTCCCCCTATCACACCTGATGATAAGCGATTAAGGCCGTACCCTGACCAAAAAATCAGCATGAGATATGAGCATTCCTATTGGCCTAGCGGCACTGGTGGTGCATGAATTACGGTAGTGAATACGCCCAGATTTTAGAATAAAATCTTTATAAAATCGAATATTAGTCATTTGAAAAAAAAATATTTACAAAATGTTCGTTATCAAATTATCTATACATTAGTGTTAGTATAAAAATAATTAATGGACACTTTACGAGGAGATGCATGCTATCACTAATTATTTCACATTTTTATGGTTTTGTTGAAAGGATATTAGTGAAACATATACCTCTTTAAAAAAAAAGTGTACTACCATTTTAGAATCAACATTATGTAGAAATTTAATGTATTTTTATTAATTGATATTTATTTTTAAATAAAGAGTAGATAGATCTTAAAAACTGCACAAAAACGACTAGGCGCGGCGTTTTGCTCGCGGAGGTGCCTTAATATGATCAAAGATGAAGCACGCTTGCCCAAAAGAAACCTATTCACTCTTGCCTTAAAGACTCCCAGGTTGTAGCTATCAGGAAATACAGACTTCGGCAGGGAATTCCACTTCTTTGCTGTATGCATAATAAAAGTATTCCCAAAACGTTTGGGGCATATGGTTGGGATGTCCACCATGCACCGATGATGCATTGACGTACATCTTGTAGTATGGAACACACTCCCCGAAATGTAAATGATAAAAAACCGACAGGCTGGCAACTTGGAGCCGATGTTCAAGGCTCTGGCTGCGATTACACTTTGCGTGACCCGGAAATCGAACCCAGGACCTCATTCAATGCAGTAGCGCTTGCAAGTACTAGACTAACGAGACAGTTATCTTTTAAGTCGGTAAGAAGTGACGAGATTATACCATAAACTAGACTCAAATCATGACTCCCGGCTGCAACAAAGACATGATGGAAAACTCAATAATACTTTAATCGACCTCAGAATCTATACCAGAGGCATAAGTGACATTCTGTCATCGAAAGCGTGGCGATAGCGAATGTCAAAAATTTCATCATTATGGACTAGGGTTCACTCCGATGTGCCGCAGTACTTACAGACGGGCCCGTAACTTCGTTGACAGAGTTAGGGTGTAGACTCCTGGACCTCATGCTTGGGACCAATTCGCGAACGAGGCAGTACAAAAAGGTCCCATCGTGCAAATCTAAAAAGCAATGACTAGTATTATCTGTCACATTTTTATAAATAGTAAAACCCGCAAAAAGTGTTTGTCAGTTTCAAATCGATTTTAGAATACAGTAGGGATGGGATGGAAGACCTGTCTCGGAGAAGGAGCTGCGTATAATTATGATAGTTGGCATTGTCTATCCGCAGTGTGATAGCGCTTGCCATGTATTTTGTGAGATTTGACACAGTGTCCACCCGCTTGTGGTGGCGCTTAGGTGTCGATAACATATCCCTTTATTGAGATGACCCAGGCGTTTGAAGATGGACATTGTAGGTTTACTTTGTTAATTAAAATATGGATATCGTAAGTAACAATATCGTGTTTTACAGACCTGTATTTAGTTCTGTCTCCATCTCGCTTTGAGCAGGTGTATTTGGCACAGGTAACAACAGTTCTTCGGTCGGTTCAGTAACCGGAGGCAGCGACGTTGGTGAACATGGTAACTTCGCCAGTTTTCTTTCCAGTTTCCTTATCTTTTTCTTGAAATAGTCCTGGTCTTTATGCTTCCGTTTACCCATTTTTCGTCCGTATAAGCGGAGACAAGACAAGAAATGAGTAATCCACACAACGAACCGCGAAGAAAAACCGTTATTTAACATTAGCAAAAAGAAAATTTGAATGAAGGACGAACGAAGTTTTAATTTGAATCAATTTTATTTGAATGAGTTTAGTCAATGACAACCGGAAATTGTCTTTTGTCTTATGGAAAAATGAAATTAATTATTTTTTGTATAACCTATAAGAATTCTTCGTAGAATTCGTATACAACTTTAAGTCTTGCCTTACTGGTGCTTCAATAAAATGATAATTCTCCATAACTTCAATAATAACATACCTTTTCTTTCATTCGTACACAAAACCAAATGTAAACAAACTCACGCCGGTACCTGAGTTCACTGCACTTGTTATTTCAATAAATATTGGACTACACACCTCATGTATCATAAATATAACCATGGTTATCGATTTTAATATGACTTTGTACATTATTGACTAAGAATCTTTATTAATATTTGTATTTGGTTGAGAGAACGTAGTGACGGCGCTAAGCACAAAAACACGTAATGACAGTTTAGTGTTGCCTAATGAGAGAACAGTTTTTTTTTTCTTTTAATTTTTAGCTTTAAAATAATTGTGATGGCGTTGGTACGATCCCACGCTACTACTCGTAATATGTCTCGGAGAAGGAGTAAGTATAATTCAAGTTCTTCAACTTAACAGACAGATGTGTTATTGGGGAGTTTATTTCACCACTTCTTCTCAGCTAAAATACTAGGAAGTAATAACGGATGGGCGCCCACGTTTTGGTGTTTTTGTGTATAACTTTGTCGGTCAAAAAGTGCTGACTCAGCTTAATTTAAATACTTACATGTTTTTTAGGGTTCCGTACCGAAAGGGTAAAAACGGGACCGTATTACTAAGACTCCGCGGTCCGTCTGTCTGTCTGTTTGTCTGTCTGACACCAGACTGTATCTCATGAACCGTGACAGCTAGACAGTTGAAATTTTCATAGATGATGTATTTCTATTGCCGATATAACAACAGATACTAAAAACAGAATAAAATAAATATTTAAGTGGGGCTCCCAAACACAAACGTGATTTTTTGCCGTTTTTTGTGATAATTGCACCGAACACTTCGTGCGCGGGTCCGACTCGCACTTGGCCGGTTTTTTTATTTTAATTTTTGCATAATGTAAGTAAACGTGAGCCTAAGTTTTCGACCGGGCCGCAATTAAGGTTGAATAATTTTGAAAGGATTCTACTTCAAAGGTTTTCCCTGACAGGAATGACGCATTTTGACGATATTTTTTTCTAAAATTGTTCCACAAGTAGAACAAATTCTAAGAAAAATGACATTGGAGCGTTATCGAATTGTTGCGTGTGACGTTGTCTGGGAGAACCTTAAATCGATCAAAATGTTAATCTGAGCTTTCAGAAGTCAATCCGTGTACCAAATATGAAAATATCGAAATCTTTCCTGAATGAGAACGTTAAACCGTCTGGTTCGGTAATGCCATAAGAATATCGGAAATTCTGACAAAAGCTAGAGTGGAACCGAACAATAACAAAGTTGGAATAAAGCTTCGCAGACAGAAACGGGTTTAAGACTAACCGAATCCTAAAGTCCTGCTTGCAATCGCAACAAGTATGAAGGGAAGGCAATTAAAAGTAGAAGTCTAAAACTTTCTACAGTAGCCCCTTCCTTTAACTTAACTACTTGACAGTGGAGTTCGCAGATACATCATTGTTTAAGGTTTCGAAGCTACATAATCGTCATTTCGGGTTTTGTTATGATAGACTAAGGAGCTGCAGGTATTTTACTAATAGGCTAGTTTTCCCAGGGCTTCGCTCCCGTGGATAGACCACGGTAGGGGAGCTGCTGGCACACAGGAACATGTGACAGCGGGGATAAGGGATGGAGTACTGTGCAGCGAGTAGCGAACTTCATAGCTGCCACTAAGTTTGAATCGAGCTGTACCATAAAGACTTGATATGATTAGGTCGTGATTTCTAAAACCACCAACAAGTTGGTAAGTATCGTAAATAATAGTAACCCATTTTTAGTACGAGAAGCAGCGCCTTGTCATGCAATGAGAGAATATCAATACTATTTTGTACGTGCCCAAATTAATACAAACTATAACAATCAGACCAAATATCGAGAATGGAATGGGTCACGGATTCCTTGACCCATTCCAAACACAGTGCCAGTGTGGAACCCCTTCATAGGACATGCGTTACCTCATTTCTTGTCCAGCCTGCGCAACTACCTGCACCTTCCAAGACTTAAACGAAGCCAACAACAGAGCTATCCAGGACATTCAGGTCAGACAAATTTGAGTCAAATTGACACGTAAAGAAGAAGAATGTAGACTACCTAGATATACATTGATATATAAAAAACCCGGTATATGACAATACCGGTATAGACATAAAATCAATATTAATAGTATTATTATTATATATATATTATTACATATATTATTATATGTACTGAAATCGATTAATATAAGTGAACAAGTCGACTGTGATATATATCTAAGTCGACTTGTTCACTTACCTACATAATGAGCGTGATTATGAGTGACATAATTAATTAATTAATATGTTAAATGGGTCTTATTGATGGCTAGTTTAGTTGCCTTGTTAGTGCAGTGTTTGATGTAGTGACGTCACCGACATGACAGGTGCAGCTTGAGAGTACAGAAGAACGAATACGAATTAGTTTCACATAAAAGTGTATTGGATTGCATGACCGTATGTACTATAGACCTAGCATAACGGTAACCGTCAATCGGAGTGCAAAAGAACGCAATGCTGGAAACAAACCATGTTAATATTAATAACCAAAACCAAATATTAATATTATTATTAATTATTAATATTATTATTTATATTTCAATTATAAAATCTACACAAATAAACGTCGCACACGTAATGACATGTTTACTTTAATCCACGAAAATCTTTTGAAATCTACCCTCATTTTTAGTTTTTGGCATGTAGAACACACAACATGTTAAATTCGGCGTTAGTGACACTTACCTTTTGAATTTTGCCCAATAGCAAATACCATACCTTGGTAGACATGTTAAGCCCAAACAAATGCTTAGCTCAGGACCAAAGTCCGGGCTGTTATTTGTAAATTTGCCAGTCATTCTGTACCCTGAATTCTGTGCTACCGCAAGAAGCCCGAAATTCGATTGCAATTAGAGTTTCCCATCTTGCTACCCAGTACCACTGTTACACTACCTATGGGAAGTAAAGGTTATGCTATTGTTTTAGTTATGCAACAGTGAATTATATTGAGTATAAATAAGTTTCCGTAGTGTAGTGGTTATCACGTGTGCTTCACACGCACAAGGCCCCCGGTTCGATCCCGGGCGGAAACAAGTACCCTTTTTAAAATCGCATAAAAGTAGTATGAAACTTCTAAGCGACTTTAAAAAGGGTGCACCTTTTTATCTTAACCTTCATTTACACATTCCAAGATCTAACCGTGGCAAAAGACAAAATGGTCCAAGTAACGACATACCAGTGGAAAGAGCAAGAGTTTTACAAAAATCTTAATAGTAGTAGTTACCCAAAGTAAAGTACCACAAAACATCAGACGACAGCGCTATAGATCGCTAAAATATAACCCGACCAAGTGAAATTGCTCTTAAGTTTCGTATTACACGTATGTTACATTGAGCTGATTGAATTTGGACTTATTTGTTGTTGATTGAATTGTCGCTACGTAACTTAGTAGAATTCTTTATTTACAAAATGTATACCTTCTCGTGACGGGGACTTTAGTAGGCAAATTCTATAGTAATCCATACTAATATTATAAATACGAAAATAACTCTGTCTGTCTATCCAACTGTCTGTCTGTCTGTTGCCTTTTCATGCTTAAACGGCTTAACCAATTTAGATGAAATTTGGTATGGAGTTAGTTCGAGACCCTGGAAAGGACATAAGATAGTTTTTATTACGGAAAGCATCCTTAAGGGGGTGGAAAGAGCATCCCGTAAGGATGATTTCCGAGTGAAAATTTGTATGGTGAACTAAAAATTTCGTCACTCGTCAGGTGGAAAGCCCCATTCGGGTATTTCTTGTCGGTGCTTGTTTTTCCGTAATTTGTGTCACAAAGGTGCATATTCTCGATGGATCTGTATTTCAACCTATGTTTTAATAGATAAATATGAAAAAAAAAACACCCCGCTGGTCTTTGGATCCGCCCGAGATAGTAATATTTATTTTTTAAATTAGTGCACGTCCGGTCGCCATTCCGAGTATTCCAACCGCACAAGGGTCCGCGATCAAACTTGTTGTGATAAAAAAAAATGATTTTTTATGATGTTTTTTCTACTGAAAAATACCATGGATCGGTAAGTGTTGAACTGTTTTGTCTTTGGTGTAAATTCCAACAGAAATACGTATTTCAAGGAACGCCGTCCGACATTTCTCTGCGGTTGTAGTTGTTTTTATTCTTTGTGAAAAATTTTTTTTTTGCTTTTTTCGATTTAAAAAAAAACTACTAACTAGATCTCATTCAAACTAATTTTCGGTGAAAGTTAACATGGTAATGTACATCATATATTTTTTTTAGTTTTATCATTCTCTTATTTTAGAAGTTACAGTACCAGTTACAGGGGGGGACAAACATTTTACCACTTTGAAAGTGTCTCTCGCGCAAACTATTCAGTTGAGAAAAAAAAAAAATATTATAAACCTCAATGTCATTTTTGAAGACATATCCTTATAGGTAACCCACAAGTATGGATTTGATATAAAAAAAAATTGGGTTTCAGTTATATGTATATTGGAGAGATAATTTTATCGTTTTTTTTTCAATTTTTTTGTGTGAAAATCTTAATGCGGTTCACAGAATACATCTATTTACCAAGTTTGAACAGCATAGCTCTTATAGTTTCGAAAAAAAGTGGCTGTGACATAAGTACGGACAGACAGACATGACGAATCCATAAGGGTTCCGTTTTTGCCATTTGGCTACGGAACCATAAAAAGTAATAGTATGGCGCCTGAAACTTGTTTCATAAATAGTTAGCATTATACTAAAGTCATAAAAATGCGTCAGCTGCTCGTATGAACTTGTTTAACTTGAAAATGTTTAGTATTTTGTTAAAAAAATAATCTTTCCTTTAATTTGCTGTATGTTTTTTTTTCTATATTAGCGACACTATCGAAGGTCGATTGTGTGTGTGTTTTATTTTTAAATAATAGGTTCGATTCCAGGCTAAGAATAAAAAATTATCAAAAAGCCAATGATGCAGTTTTACAACACCTACCGCTAATTGAGCAGCTGACGGTCGGTTCACTGATTAGTCATATAAGATCAAATATTGTTGTCAACAGCCGGCATACTATGACTTTTGTATTTGAAACGCTACCGCTTGGACTATAAGAAACATAGACTATCGGGATGAAAATAATCTGAATCATTGTCCAAGTCGAGATCTATTCGGGAACGATGTATTTTACGAATCCATTCAGCAATTAGACGGCCATAGATAAAGTTGTTTTCGCACTTAGAATATTACTAGCTTCAGCTTCAGCCGTCAGCGGCTTCGCCCGTGTGAAAAGTGTTTTATCATCCTAAGGGAACATTATACCGGGACAAAATGTAGCCAATGTGCTATTCCAGACTATAATCTATCTCTGTGACATATTTCATCCAGATCCATCCAGCCGTTTGAGCGTGAAGAAGTAACAAACATACAAACACACACACACTTACAAACTTTCGCCTTTATAATATTAGCGTGAAGTGTGATATAATCTGAATCTCAGAAATGGCTCGAACGATTTTCATGATATTTAGTATGCAGAGGGTTTCGGGGGCGATAAATTGATCTAGCTAGGTTTCATTTTTAGAAAACGTCGTTTTCTCTATTTCACCCGAGCTGAGCTCGGTCGCCCAGGTACTGTTGAAAACAAGGAAACAAGGGTAAAGTTCCGAGACAACGTAACAAGATACTGTTTACGCCCGAGATCGAACAGAGGATATTGGGCGTGTGAAGCACACGTGATAACCACTACACTACGGCAACTTATTACTCTGTGGTACAAACTAAAATACAACAAAAACTTGAGCACTTTTGCTCATGGCAGTAAAATGATACTTCAACGCGGGCGGCAGCTAGTTGGAGATAATAATGAAGAATTTCGCATAACAATATAAGTCAGGATGTATTCCCTTAAGTTAAGACATCGTGTGTGGACAGGTCGGTGGATACGTCGTGAAATGAAATCACACAAATTATTCGATAAACTGGATTTATTCAAATAGTCACAACTCACAGTTACAATCCTGCTTACTAATATTACGGATCGACACTGATTTTACGACGTCTCAGCTCTAAGGTAGTCAGAACTCAACTGCCAAATTCTGCTTTCCCCACCACCCAAGTCTAGGAAGAAGCGTAAGCGTAGTTGTTCTTGATTTTCCGCCAGGGGCGAGCTTGTGATTTGTTTTGACGTCCGTACTATTGACTTAACCCGACATATATATATATTATATAACCAAAATAATAATGTAGGTATGTGTATGTGCGGCAGGTTTGTGGTGAATGCTAACGCGTGCCCATATTCCCGTCATAAGCGGCACAGGAGGACACTGTGTAGTTTTAGTGGGATAAAGTTCCACATTACTGCGCTATCTCACCGTGGTAGCGCAGTATACATGAGTATTTCGCCAAGATAAATAAAAGGTATGTTTTTCTATAATTATGGTGAGTCTACACCAATTACTTTGTTTGCATCACTTGTTAGCAAGCGAGTGTACTAAAGCAAGCATTCATCATCATCATCATATCAACCGAAAGACGTCCGCTGCTGGACATAGGCTCCCTCAAGCGTCGGAACATTGACGGGTCCCGTGCGTCTCGCACCAAGCGGATCCCCGCAACCTTCACCAGGTCATTGGTCCACCTGGTGTGAGGCCCTGCAATGCAATGTCTTCAGGTTCTTGGTCGCTACTCCAGAACTTTTCTGCCCCATCGGCCATCCGTTCTGCGAGCAAAGTGCCCTGCCCACTACCACTTATGCACTTAAGCAAGCCTTCGCTTCGATCGAAAGCAACATGATTGCTCTTACGTCCAATACCTGTATATGTGCGTATCTGAAGCAGCTAGGGAATTAACTTAAGGGCCCGGCGAAGCATGAATTGTCCATACAAACGTAATACCTAAATCATTTGTAAGTTGAGTTTATTTCCACCATATTATGCTGATATTCGGATTTAGACAGTATTTATCTAGGTTAGTACGTCTTTATTTTTTCAAAATACTTACCTTAAATGAAGTTAGAGCGAATTCCATTTCGTACATTTTTACAGCGTAAATGACATGTTTTCTTATTGATTTTTCTGTTTAAAAAAAAACAATATCTATAATATTGTCGTAGCAGGAACATAGCTCATATTATCAAGTTATAAATAATTGAAAAAGTAATTTAAAAAACATTATGTTTTCATTCATCATTTTTGGTATTACGGAACACATCAAGTTAATCATACTTTTTCAATAGCTAGTATTGCTGTCGCGTCAAGCAAATGTCAATGTGTGCGTAGTCGTACTGCTCACGTGCATCGTTCGTACGGGGTTTGTTCGGGGCACTTCGGGTGTGCTTCGGCCTTCGGGGATGTTTCACTGTTTGTCGTATTATTTGTGGTTTGTCGATTACTTTACTTACTGTGCTGTAAGTGCGTATTTATTTATTTTCTAAATTGTACTTATTGTAATATTTCTGACACTATTGACCTATTCTATGAATTTGGATTTAGATTTGCCTTGTGATTTGAACTTTGTTATTGAGTAATCTATTTTCTTACGAACTGCGTTGTTTACGGACTTCGTTATTATTTACGATTTGGTTTGGTTGCCGACATGGACATTGGACTCCTAACGTTGGGATGTTTTTCACAGTTTCCCAATGACATAATAAAATAAGTTACATAAATAGTACCTATATGTTTTACCTTAGTACCTATATATTTTATAAATTAGTATTTACCTACCTATCTACCAACTTACGAAGCTTTGTTTTTTTGTTTTTTATTCATGTCATGAATGAGACAATGCGGGCGTAGGTAATTATCTCAAGGACACCGCTAAGACTTACCTACACTGCACTTTTAGGGTTCCGTACCCAAAGGATAAAAACGGGACCCTATTACTAAGACTCCGCGATCCGTCTGCCTGTCTGTCTGTCTGTCCGTCTGTCACCAGGCTGTATCTCATGAACCGTGATAGTAAAAGAGTTGAAATTTTCAGAGATGATGTATTTCTGTTGCCGCTATAACAACAAATACTAAAAACATAATAAAATAAATATTTAAGTGGGGCTCCCACCTCCCCTCTCCACGTTTGTTGTAAACGTGATTTTTTTGCCGTTTTTGCGATAATGGTACGGAACCATTATCGCAAAATCGTGCGCGTGTCCGACTCGCACTTGGCCGGTTTTTTACTTACCTACTGTTAGTTAGTTAGTACGTTAGTTCGGCTCACCCAGGGTAGGGTGACCATACGATCGGATTTGCCTGCACAACCGCGGCTCCAGTTTGGATAGTTTTTTGTAAAATTCCTATTACAAAAAACTAAAATTAAAAATACAAAGTCGTTCTAGTTTATTTAATTATTCTGGGCTTTTTTTCTGGCCTTCGGTGACCTATACCCTGGGGAGGCAGTTCCAATAAACTTTGATAACTGGCTGGCTAATCTACTTCATAATAAAATCTAAATCTTTATAATTTTAAACTCTCGCTGATATGTATTTTATGCACATTTTTATATGTGAGAAAAATTTTAATTGGCCGTTTTTTCATGTTGTTTCTGCGTATTTATTGTATTAGCTGTAATTTTTGTTAAAATAAAATAAAATTGTAAGTAGAAACTTACCTATAAACTAAAAAGCAGTGCGTACATAAATTAAAATACTACTATTACTTACGTTTTATTGCGGTAGATTATCATCTTATGAATGGTACCTACTGCAGATTACCTATTTATACATATTATACCTACAAACAAAATCTTATAAATCAGCGAGTTTTGTGTGTATCTTTGACACTAAGTTTTCTGATTATCATTATTGTATTTTTTTTATTTCGGTCAGTCGATCATTTATGGTTACCAATGACTGATGGCTACCTACACGATTTAATCACGTTTCGATTTATATTTTTAGGGTTCCTTACCCAAAGGGTAAAAACGGGACCCTATTACTAAGACTCCGCGATCCGTCTGTCTGTCTGTCTGTCCGTCCGTCTGTCACCAGGCTGTATCTCATGAACCGTGCTAGCTAGAGAGTTGAAATTTTCACAGATGATGTATTTCTGTTGCCGCAACAAATACTAAAAACAGAATAAAATAAATATGTGGGGCTCCCATACAACAAACGTGATTATTTTGACATTTTTTACGATAATGGTACGCAACCCTACGTGCGCGAGTCCGACTCGCACTTGGCCGGTTTTTTAAACAGATGAATGATGATCTATAAAGTAAGAACATAACAAAATAAATGTTCAAAATCCGTGTTTTTATTTTTAATATTCTTAGCTCAGAGCACTGTTATTTATCTGTACTTATGCGTAAATAGGCATAAATTATTGGAATATTAGTCTTTTACTAATACTTTGCCTAAGTAACGCTTGTATTATTTTACTTGCTTTCATTATTTATTATAATAATACATATTTGAGGTTTACTAAAAGGAATACCTACATAAATAAGACAAAAGAACGCCAACGGCGGCGCCGTTCGCGTCGGCCGACTAGCCCCCAAGACTCAAGACGCTTTGCCTGCGTAAACGATGTACCTACTTATTTATTCAAGAACACCAATATTATAAACTTTCAACATTGCTTTACAAAAGTAACCATTTGGAAAGGTACGCATGACGTATCTGTTAGATTGTCTCTATAGGTACAAAGACAAGCGATAGCTAGCTATCCTAAACTTGAGATATTGTAAAGAAATTTTGTAAAAACGCATTACTAGTCTGTGCATTTACCAACGATTCCCCAAAGTAGTCAACAAAAAAAGCAAATAATGAACATACCTAAATAATAATATTCTAAATGCTTTCGAGTCATTAGGACGATTAGGAAGCTATCTATCGCGGCGCTGTGCGCAGCGTGTGTGTGCGAGTATCTACCCGCGCACACACACAGCGCCGCGTGTGCGTGCAAACTGAGATAGCAATACTCCGAATGAATTTTTCACTCGCCTCGAATTGCATTTGCGAGCTTAGTTCGCCGCATTCTTAAGCCTTGATCTCATAACTTTACAATATTATTATTATAGTATGGAATAATTCGCATGTTGCATAAAACATTTTTTTACGTAAAAACACAACAGACTTCCTAATAGAAACATCAATTTATTTTCTTCGATTTTTACCACTGCCTCTTTTTTTAAAGTGGTTTTTTATCTTTTCAGTTGTGGTACTTTGTGGGCAAGTTCTAAAGTAATCTATACTATTATAATTATAATTAGAGGAAAGATTTGGTTGTTTGTTTGTTTGTTTGTATTGAATAGGCTCCGAAACTACTAAACCGATTTGAAAAAATCTTTCACTGTTGGGAAGCGACACTATCCCCGGGTGACATAGGCTATATTATATTAAAAAAAAAAAATAGGGATCCTTACTAAAACTCGAATAATGCAACCCAAGGTGTAAAAAAAATACCTAAAATATTCTTTACATCGCGTGCGCTGCAAAAACAAAAACTATTGATGATAGAATAAAATAATGTACTACGAATTTACAGAACACATCATTATTTACAGAAAATGTCGCGACAGCATATGTCTATCTATTATAGTTATGCCACAATAAGTGTTCTTTTATTAACCGACTTCGCAAAAAAGGAGGTGGTTATCAATTCGACTGTATATTTTTTTTTTATCTGTGTTACCTCAGAACTTTTTATTGGGTGAACCGATTTTAATGATTCTTTTTTTATTCGAAGGCTGGTGTTTGTCATGTGGTCCCATTTAATTTTCATCAAGATTTTATGAAGAACTTCGGAGATATACATCAAAACTCTTTAATAAATGACGGCAAATCACTCGGGATAGCTGCAATCGCATATCTGTTTATTGTTTACACTATTTCATAACATAACATCACACTGGTACGCTTTAATGGAGTACGCAGGTGTGAACAGTTCACTCTGGTATACTCTCATTCCACCGGTTTTGTTTATTTTAGTTTCATGTTTGTCAGCTTTTACTTAAAAGACTAAAATCTTGTGTGGGTATTTTGGCGAGGATGGCGATGTAAATAAAAATGCTTAGAAAGGGTTTACTCACCCAGTGTATTCTCATATCAAATACACAGTCACACAGAACACAGTTTATGGAAAATAATTTATAGAACATGGTTTATAGAACATAGTTTATAGAACACAGTTTATAGAATACAGTTTATAAAGCACTTACCCTAATACTTATTAATGTAGCCTCGATCAAAAATAGACTGCCTTTGATGGCAAGAGCTACAATATTTATATTCTCGAAATGGGCGGGAAACGAGAAGTGCAAGCTTGTCGTTTACCAACCTGACAAAAAACAGTCCATCTTTGTTGCAAGCATAAAAATATCAAACAAATTATTGCCAACATAGAAAAATCACTTAGTGTGCTCAATTAAATATAAAGATCGCTAACAGTCGGCCATCCGTTTATTAAGTACGACCTCGTACGTGACAAATAACAACAAGAAAGAAAAACTAAATATAAGCTTATTAGTAATAACATGTAAACAACATTAAAATCTTTATATATTTCCAAAAAATATTATATATAACAAAACAATCAAAATATATTGATTAATCAACCAAATTACTATCTCAACTATTTATTACTTTTATAATATTCAATTATCTCAATTAAAAATGTGAAGAAAGAGAAGTACAAAATCAAATCAATTCAATTTGGATTCCACCAACACAAATGTCAAGAGTAAAAATATAATTCAATTCAATGCAGATCTTCCAATACAAATTCAATTCAATTCAGATTCTACCAATACAAATTCAATTCAATTCAGATTCTACCAATACAAATTCAATTTAGATTTCATTAATACAAATGTCAAGATTAAACATAATTCAATTCATATTCCACTAGGTAATACAAATGTCAAAGGTAATAATACAATGTCAATTCCAATTCAAATTCTACCAATACAAAATGTCAAGCGTTAATATCCAGTTTCGATCAATATATTGACTAGAACTAGACTGTCCTCTTTGTGAGGATTTTCAAGGTTTCATTTTGCATTTGCCACAACTGTGGATAACGGTCTCCCATTCTAAAATTTACTTAAGAGCTTAGATCCCAGCTCAGCAGTGTCTCAAGACTACTTCTGTCACTTATTAAAATTTAATGTTTATAAAATGTAGCATCCAATTATAATCAGGTATATATACAATGCGACTTGCAAGACATCGTGGTCACCATCAGTCATTATCAAAATTGTCCACCAGACTCTTTACAATTTCAGTCAAATTCATCAACTGCTGGTGAGATATCGGACACCATATAAAATCTAGCTGCGCATGCTAATTTCATTGCGGTAAGATAAAACTAATCACACACTGCAAGTTACAGAATAATCAATTTTATATAATTCGATAGGCATCTTTACACCTGCTAAGACAATAGTGCTACTTTTAAATAGACAATTCTTAGCCTCAAATTCAGGATCACTAGAATTTAAAGTTGCATCGTTATCAACTATTGCATTGTAATGACAAGTCTCATACAGAGTGCTGGTTTTTTTTTTATCAAATTAACTTTTCTCTAATAAACTAAAATAATCTCAACGCTATGACCAAAGGTAAAATCATTTCTTGTATACTATTCTGATAGTAACTGACATTAAACACACAACTGAACATAAACACCAAAGTGGTATCTATTAAACTGCTGTGTAAAAACAGTCTTGAGACTTAAACCAATATCTAGTAGCTGGTCATTAAAACCCTAACATCTGAGACCTGGTCTTAATTCTAATTGATTCTAACATACACACATTTATTTATTATATGCTTTATTTTACATTTTTCATTCTCTTTATCTCTAAAATCTAACTCTGTATATCATAATCTGTATCAAACTATGTATAGGTAGGTATAATAAACTCTCTACATATTATCTATATGAATAAATCAAACCCTATCTCTATGTATCAATCTATCTCTATGTATCAATCTATCTCTATGTATCAATCCATCTCTATGTACCAATCCATCTCTATATATCAAACCATTCCTATGTATCAAACCATCCCTATGTATCAAACCATCCCTATATATCAAACCATCTCTATGTATCAAACCATCTCTATGTATCAAACCATCTCTATGTATCAAACCATCTCTATGTATCAAACCATCTCTATGTATCAAACCATCTCTATGTATCAAACCATCTCTATATATCAAACTATCTCTATACATCTCTATCTATCAATCTCTATCTATCAATCTCTCTATCTCTATCTATCAATCTCTCTATCTCTATCTATCAATCTCTCTATCTCTATCTATCAATCTCTCTATCTCTAGCTATCAATCTCTCTATCTCTAGCTATCAATCTCTCTATCTCTAGCTATCAATCTCTCTATCTCTAGCTATCAATCTCTCTATCAATCTATCAATCAGTCTATCTATCAATCTATCAATCAGTCTATCTATCAATCTATCTATCAGTCTATCTATCAATCTATCTATCAGTCTATCTATCAATCTATCTATCAGTCTATCTATCAATCTATCTATCAGTCTATCTATCAATCTATCTATCAGTCTATCTATCAATCTATCTATCAGTCTATCTATCAATCTATCTATCAATCTATCTATCAGTCTATCTATCAATCTATCTATCAGTCTATCTATCAATCTATCTATCAGTCTATCTATCAATCTATCTATCAGTCTATCTATCAATCTATCTATCAGTCTATCTATCAATCTCTCTACCTCTATCTATCAATCTCTCTACCTCTATCTATCAATCTCTCTACCTCTATCTATCAATCTCTCTACCTCTATCTATCAATCTCTCTACCCCTATCTATAAATCTCTCTACCTCTATCTATAAATCTCTCTACCTCTATCTATCAACCTCTCGACTTCTATCTATCAACCTCTCGACCTCTATCTATCAACCTCTCGACCTCTATCTATCAACCTCTCGACCTCTATCTATCAACCTCTCGACCTCTATCTATCAACCTCTCGACCTCTATCTATCAACCCCCCGACCTCTATCTATCAATCTCTCTACCTCTATCTATCAATCTCTCTACCTCTATCTATCAATCTCTCTACCTCTATCTATCAATCTCTCTACCTCTATCTATCAATCTCTCTATCTCTATATATCAAACTCAATCAATATCAAACTCAATCAATATCAAACTCAATCAATATCAAACTCAATCAATATCAAACTCAATCAATATCAAACTCAATCAATATCAAACTCAATCAATATCAAACTCAATCAATATCAAACTCAATCAATATCAAACTCAATCAATATCAAACTCAATCAATATCAAACTCAATCAATATCAAACTCAATCAATATCAAACTCAATCAATATCAAACTCAATCAATATCAAACTCAATCAATATCAAACTCAATCAATATCAAACTCAATCAATATCAAACTCAATCAATATCAAACTCAATCAATATCAAACTCAATCAATATCAAACTCAATCAATATCAAACTCAATCAATATCAAAATCAATCTGTGTTTATCAAACTCAATTTGTATTATATAACTCAATCTATATTTATCAAACTCAATCTATATTTATCAAACTCAATCTATATTTATCAAACTCAATCTATATTATATAACTCAATCTATATTTATCAAACTCAATCTATATTTATCAAACTCAATCTATATTTATCAAACTCAATCTATATTTATCAAACTCAATCTATATTTATCAATCTCAATCTATATTTATCAAACTCAATCTATATTTATCAAATTAAATCTATATTTATCAAACTCAATCTATATTTATCAATCTCAATCTATATTTATCAATCTCAATCTATATTTATCAATCTCAATCTATATTTATCAAACTCAATCTGTGTTTATCAAACTCAATCTGTGTTTATCAAACTCAATCTGTGTTTATCAAACTCAATCTGTGTTTATCAAACTCAATCTGTGTTTATCAAACTCAATCTGTGTTTATCAAACTCAATCTGTGTTTATCAAACTCAATCTGTATTTATCAAACACAATCTGTATTTATCAAACACAATCTGTATTTATCAAACACAATCTGTATTTATCGAACTCAATCTATATTTATCGAACTCACCATCTATATATATCAAATTCACTATCTATATATATCAAACTCACTATCTATATATACATCAATTATCAAACTCGCTATCTATATAATATCAAACTCACTATCTATATATCAAACAAACATTTTTTTTTTTTATACTTGTTCTATCTCTTCTAACTCTAATGCTGTTTCCAACTCTTCTAACTCAACTTCAAAAATCAAACTCTTTCAACTCTGTTTCCAACTCTTCTAACTCAACATCAAGCATCAAACTCTTTCAAGTCTGTTTCCAACTCTTCTAACTCAACCTCAAATATCAAACTCTTTCAAGTCTGTTTCCAACTCTTCTAACTCAACCTCAAATAAACTCTTTCAACTCTGTTTCGAACTCTTCTAACTCATCATAAAACTCATCATCAAACTCATCATCAAACTCATCATCAAACTCATCATCAAACTCATCATCAAACTCATCATCAAACTCATCATCAAACTCATCATCAAACTCATCATCAAACTCATCATCAAACTCATCATCAAACTCATCATCAAACTCATCATCAAACTCATAATCAAACTCATCATCAAACTCATCATCAAACTCATCATCAAACTCAACATCAAACTCAACATCAAACTCAACATCAAACTCAACATCAAACTCAACATCAAACTCAACATCAAACTCAACATCAAACTCAACATCAAACTCAACATCAAACTCAACATCAAACTCAACATCAAACTCAACATCAAACTCAACATCAAACTCAACATCAAACTCAACATCAAACTCAACATAAGAATTCAAATACAAATCCGAATCCAAATCCAAACGCAATAATCCATTCCAATCAGACCATCTAAAAGGTACCTACTTTTTGGCCTTATTTATTTAAACACCCCGTAACTAAATATTGAAATAATTCCAACAGTATCCAAGAAATGGCAAGGTTATAAAGTTTATGTTAATTGATATTTTAAACTAATAACCAAGATGAGAACCTTAGCAAATCGACATAATCTATACACATCCTCGAAAGTAGGGCTATAAACCTCTACGAACGAAATGTCAAGGATCGATAGGTACGGTTTGATTAATTTATGACCCACCATAAGCAAATTTTTCCTACAGACATTCCTTTAGCAAAAAAAATCGATATAATAAATATCTTTTTTATTTTAATGTTTTCAATATCTAATTACTTAATAATAAGCTTCTGTAACCGACATTAGGTTCTGTACTTCCTTCCATAACTATACAACGTTGAACGACAGTTAATTTGAATCTTCATTTCTTGTAAAATGAACTCTAATTTTTGATTTATGATAAACATTAATATTTCTAAGGTGTTCTTAAAATGTAGCATCACCCACATTCTTAAAATCGAATACCTAATCGAAGTGTGGGGATCAGCCGCTAAATCTAATCTAAACCCACTACGAAGAACACAAAACAAAATTATTAAAGTATTATTTCACTACCACTATCTATATCCAACAAAAAAAACTATACGAAAAAACGAACCTGCTAAATCTCACACATTCTGCTGCATTAATCTGCATTCTCATTAAAAAAAAATCAACAAGAAGTAAAAACAAATTCCAACTAGCTTAGTATCTCATCATACTTACTATGGCTGCTGGTGCAGCTTACAACTGCGAAGCGTAAAGCCCGGCCATAAAAATAATTAATTCTCTAATTTTTTCTTTTTTTTTTTTAGTAAATACAAATCGCTATTTCGTTTACGAAACTAACAGGGCAAAGCTCTTTTTTATTGTATACGAAACATAAAAACTAAAATACTTGGCTTGTTAAAATATAAACTTAAAAACAACGAATACCTTATTTCACACGAATATTTAGCAGTAGACGGTACCTACCAACAAGTTTTATTCTCTAATTTTATTGAGGTACCCTACTTCAATAAGTATTTTCTAACATGAGCCTAATAGTAAAGATGAGTACATGTCATCACCATACCCGCACAGATTCTTACTTTTTAATTTACTAGATAGTCAAAGTTTTGCACCTTCAAATACCTTATAGAAGCTTATGAGTACGTAACCATACTTGTAGCAAAAATTAAAAAATTTAGATATGATTTCAAAGATACAATACGACCAAGACATATCCCGCGCCATTAGAGGGCAGCCCCGATCAAGCACACGATAAATCCAGTCGCAGTGTACATCATTTCGCGCTATGGTACTGCCAAAGAGTAGCCTCAGCCAAGCACTCACAAAAGGCTATACACCTGTGTATTTTACCGCACATCTTCAGGGAGTTACCCTGACTTGATATGCGGCACCCACATCAGTACCGAGAAATCATATTTATCGGCTGAGCTTGGCCAGACTAAAAATTCTGCGATATTGGAGGGTAGCCCCAATAAAGCACAGAATATATTCGCCTAGAATGTGCAATGATCTGCGTTATAGTACTACCCACAAAGAATTACACACTATCTACACAAAACTACACACTATCAGGGAGTATCCTGAACCAATGTGCAATGTCATGCAGCGAACATAACAATATCAAACAATTATCTCTATTCGTACTCATATTCCTCATTATAAAACCTTGAAAGTGAGCGTTTAGCAACCGTGTTATGTACAAAACACACAAAAAAAAATAATTGGGCTCATCCAACTTCTGAAATGTCAGCTTTTACTTAAAAGACTAAAATCTTGTGTGGGTATTTTGGCGAGGATGGCGATGTAAATAAAAATGCTTAGAAAGGGTTTACTCACCCAGTGTATTCTCATATCAAATACACAGTCACACAGAACACAGTTTATGGAAAATAATTTATAGAACATGGTTTATAGAACATAGTTTATAGAACACAGTTTATAGAATACAGTTTATAAAGCACTTACCCTAATACTTATTAATGTAGCCTCGATCAAAAATAGACTGCCTTTGATGGCAAGAGCTACAATATTTATATTCTCGAAATGGGCGGGAAACGAGAAGTGCAAGCTTGTCGTTTACCAACCTGACAAAAAACAGTCCATCTTTGTTGCAAGCATAAAAATATCAAACAAATTATTGCCAACATAGAAAAATCACTTAGTGTGCTCAATTAAATATAAAGATCGCTAACATGTTATTGGGTTTATCTATTCTGGTTTCACTTTTGGCGTTATTGGTAACGGGTAACGTTGTAGGTTAGCCTATAGAACTGGTCCATTATGTACCTACCACAACTAAAAAGTGAAAAATAAAAAACTTTTTTACAAAAATTACAACCGACTTCCAAACAAAAACACTACAAAGTGAAAAATAACTTCAATTTCGGAAGTCGGTGTCAAAAAATGAAGAAACGAAAACAGGAACACCGACTTCCGAAATTGAAGTTATTTTTCACTTTGTCGTGTTTTTGTTTGGAAGTCGGTTGTAATTTTTCTGTCTAATGGTGATACTAGTGATGTACTACTTGTTACTTTTAAATCGATTTGATTAATTGAAAATCGATATTGACAAATTGACAAAGCTATGAGAATTGCATTTTGGACATTTGGAAATTTATTCCAAATGTCCAAAATGCAATTCTAATGCGATTTTGGAATATAAGTACTTTGAATTTGCATTTCATATTTCAGTTTGCTGCGTGATCGCGTTGGTAAAGAAATAAAAAACTTTTTTACAAAAATTACAACCGACTTCCAAACAAAAACACTACAAAGTGAAAAATAACTTCAATTTCGGAAGTCGGTGTTCCCGTTTTTGTTTCTTCGTTTTTTGACACCGACTTCCGAAATTAAAGTTATTTTTCACTTTGTAGTGTTTTTGTTTGGAAGTCGGTTGTAATTTTTTTTTTTAAAACCCACCGCTAGAAAAGGCTCTTTATTTGTATCTTGGTATTAATCCTTATCAAAATAAATTACTCCATATTCAAGACTGCTTCAATATCTTTATAATTTATGCATTTATTGATTTTTGGAAATCCTACCTCTAAAGGAGTAAAAAGGGTTGAAAGTTTGTATGACATTTTTGATTTAAGCTCTTGGTTGATAAAAAGAATTGATGTATTTATTGGTTTAGGGTAATTCAACCCCTAAGGGGATAAAATAGGGGTTGAAACTTTTTGTGAAATTTCTTCAGTTAGAAAGATAAAACATCTGAAATTGTTGGTTTACGCTCTTGTTTAATAAAACAACAATGAGTTTTTTTTTTAATTTCGGAGGTTCTACCCCTAAGGGAGTAAAAAGTCGGTTGAAAGTTTGTGTGATCTAAGTGCTCCTGCACTTAGAAGGGATTTTTAGAAATTCAACCTTTAAGGGGGTGAAACTAAAAAGTCATCTGTAGGATAAAACACGGATCACGCGAACGAAGTCGCGGGCGAAGTACTAGTGTACAATAAACCAATTATTGAATAGTTCTGTTATATTATACATCGCCAAAGTCAATAAATTAATCAGATCTTTACTAAATTTATATGTAATTACCTCGGGAATGTACTCTTTCAAATAATTTTGAATAGCGGTTCACAATTCATGGTGAAATTAGTGAAAAGACATTTTTTTTAAAAACTTACCGTCGAACATAGAACATCCTCCTTCATGGGAAGTCGGTTTAAAAAGAGGACCTTGTCGCATTAATACGGTACTTTGAAACATTCGTATTAATAATACAAGGTACCTGATGTTTCCGCCCGGGATCGAACCGGGCATCTTGTGCGTGTGAAGCACACGAGTTAACCACTACACTACGGAAACTAATAACTTTGTGGTATAATTACTATTACGTTTTAATATTTACTTTTCACTAAAGACAATACAGTGACTACCCTCATTAAGACATCCTACTATATTTTAAATGTGCAACTTTTGTTTCACTAACACGAAATAATTGCGAAACGGATTTTGATGCAACTTTCTATTAATATAGCTTACTAGCTTCAGCCAGCGGCTTTGCCCGCGTCAAACGTGTTTTTTTATCCCAAAGGATCATTACACCTGGATGAAAATGATTGATGACTGATGTTTTTTGACGTGCATATTTATAAAGTACTAGTTTCTCCCAGCGACTTCGCCCGTATTATCGCCTAAAAATTATCCTAAATCAAAATATTCCCGGGGGATGTTAGCCTAAGCGCTTTTGCAGACTATAATCTATCTGTGCGCCACATATTATTTAGATCAGTTCAGCCGTTCTGGCATGATTGAGTATGAAACATCCATCCATCCAAACTTTCACATTTGTAATATTAGTAGGATGTAGGGTAGGTTCATCAAAGTACCACATAGGCATCATACATCCTCAAAAATTCAGAATCAGAATCATAATAATGAAGAATTATTTATTAAATAAATAAAATATTACTTTTACAATACAATAATAATGCAGGTAGGACGATTTTCCTATAAATGGTACTTCTATCTACCTACACCAAAAATATAGTTAGCATCACTTGTTAGCCAGCATTTTAAAGTAAGCATTCGCTTGGATCGAAAGGAACATGCTCGATCTTACATCCTCTCCAAAAAAACACCACGATCAAAAATAAACCGGTATTGTGCGTGTTGGACTCCGCACATTTTTCCGTACCAAACCGCAAAATCAAGTGTGTTTTTTTCCCCCCGGTGGGTTCCCGCTTTGTCGAGGCGGGGGGGCTCAGTAACCGTGGCTTGGTCACCCACGGTGAAGCGAAGAGGAATCCGAGGAGGGGCCGCTCGTCAGGGCTTTTGCCGATTAAGCCGACGACGTAGCGGCCAACTAGTAGGTTGCGGTGCCGCTTGGTAACAGGCGACATCGCAACTGAGGCGGGCCGCGATGTCTTATGGAGATTCCCAGGTCCCATACGATATCGCGGCTGAGGGTTGGAGGCCGCGGCGGGAGAGGAGTGCCGGTATTGCGGTGCGCCGCTCTCCCTACCTTCCGCGGCCTGGACGGGGTCGCCACCGTCTGATGGCGGACGCGGTGGGGCCGCAGGGGAAGAGGAGTGTCGGTATAGCGTTAGCCGCTCTCCCTATCCCCTGCGGCCGCAAAATGGTAGGTGGTGGGGCCATTGACCTCGACCCGTCACAGTGGGACCAAGGGTGCCATACACGGGGTCGTCTGGCACCCATGTGCTGAATTGGTCCCTGGGGTGGTCTCGGCGTACAGTGTGTTCTGGTGCGCCGGTGATGGGGGGTACTCCCCCGAGGAGGGTCCGGTGACGGACAGCCGCGGCGGGTTCGCGGTGAGTGCTAACGCGTGCCCGTGTTCCCGCCATAAGCGGCACTGGAGGACACCGTGGAGTTTTAGTGGGTTAGAGTCCCACATAACTGCACTATCTCCCCGTGGTAGTGCAGTATGCATGAGCATTTCCCACGCAAAAAAAAAAAAAAAAGTGTGTTTTAATAGAAAAAATATAAAAGTTTGATGTCTTCTCATTTCTTTGTATTTCAATAAAAAAAAGGAAAAGTATTTATCTCTCAATGAATTCTAAACAACGATATCCCCTTGATGGGGTAGGACATATTTTTTATCACGCTTCTCATTTGCCGTATTTGCCCCCCTTAAAAACATATAGAAATATTTTTATATTTTATTTTTGACAATTTCTATGGCTTTGGGTAAACAAATTACTTATATTGTGAAAATATAAAAACTGTGGCTCCAACCGTTTGGCTGTAAAATCTGTGTGGCAGACGACGGATGGACACGTGAGTGACAGCAATAGGGTTCCGTTTGGACCCTTCGGGTACGTAACCCTAAAAATTATTTTATCTTGAAACGGTTTGACATAGTAGGTATGTAAAATACTAATAGAAGTACCTACATAATGTACCACATACCAGTGCTCAATTTTGCTAGTGTATATGGTTAATGGCCACAACTTTAGGCTTAAAGCACACTGAGACAGACTGACACAAAAAGTCGTACGATGTTACTTTATAAACGGTACTTATAAAGTTCCTTTGCCAATGTAACAAGGTACTGTTTCCGCCCGGGATCGAACCGGGGATGTTGTGCGTGTGAAGCACACGTGATAACCACTACACTCCGCCAACTAATTACTTTGGAGATAAATTAACGGTAATACCAAAAAAACTTGAGTACTTTTTTTAACAAGCAACTAGCCGCGCGTCACTTTGCACCACAGCTGACAACGTCGCGCGTTGTTGTGCAACGTTACCGAACATGTTGAGCGTCAAATGTTGCCTAGTGGGTACGAGGCTTAAAGTTGTATTAGACGAGTTGGTACTTGAAGCAACAAGCTAGGGCATTTTCGTAGTTTTAGGTAAAGTATTGGACAAAAGTGAATTCAGTTTAGTAGCAGCTAGATAAATCAAGTTTTTCATTTATTATACAAATGTATTTTGTGAGTGACTGTTGTTTCCAGAAATTCTAGATTTTTTTTAAATTCTATCTATGATTTCGTGTAAAAACTGTTTTGAAACCAAGGAGTATGTCTCCTTGGTTTCAAAACAGTTGCCTACTAGTATGAGTAGCGCGATAAAACCATTTGGATTAGGATATAGCATATTTGTGTGTCTGTCCGAGAACTAAGTCTTAACAAATCTTTTCAGCCGTTACAAAGTTGCTTTCGCATTTTCAATATTATTGATTAGTATGGACTTATAGGCATTTTTTGTGATACAAAAAGAAGTATCCTGTTAAATTAATACGGTACATTAAAAGCTCCGTATCAATGTAACAAGCTACCTATGTTTCCGCCTGGGATCGAACCGGGGACCTTGTGCGTGTGAAGCACACGTGATAACCACTACACTACGGAAACTTATTACTTTTTGGTATAATTACCTATCAAAAACAAAAAGTTGATAACCTTTCACTAATAACAGTACAATAACTACCCACATTTGACGTAATACTCGTAATAAAGAATTTTGCAGTACAATAATAATGTATGCTTTTTCTATGTAGTGTATCCACACCAACCATTTGTTAGCATGCATTTAGAATATTAATTGAATAAATACGTTTATCAAAATCATAAGGTAAAACAATACAGAATGTGTGCGTTGTGGTGAAGATTGGGGGGACAAAATAGTTCGTGCCGTCGACTAGTGTAGGTTACACTAGTCGACGGCACGGCACGGAACTATTTTGTGCGCAGGGTTAAAATGCATTTTATATCAACTGACAACACGTGTGAAAGAGATAGATGCTGTGATGAGCAGTAGGAAGCTAGTTCGCGTACGAATACACATTTTTGCAAATTTGTAGCGAAATGGATAATGATTTAGGACGAAACCGAGCGTGCGAAATTTTATAATCAGACTTTTGGGAGTCTGGATATTACGAAAAAACGACTAAACGTATATGTTCAAAATTAAATAATTTGCATTGTTGAACTACTAATCTATCCTTGTATGGTGGCCGTTTTTCAATTTTCCGTCTTCGTATGGCATTTATTTGGGCCCAAAAATGCGTTAAAATTAGTGTCGAAATGTGGAACTTTCGACGCTCATAACTTTCAAATATTTTATTTTTTTAGTTTTTTGCTTCCACACAGGGCTAGATAATGATGAGACAATTTGATATCACTTTTTATTTTGAACGTACATTGTCAAACAGTGGAATAATCCCTAGACTACGTTTGTATGGAAGAATTTTCGTTTCTACGTTTATATGGGAGCCCCCCTTAATTCATTTTAATTTAATTTAATCATTACTATTTTTTTAAGTGAATATACAACTAAATATTCTGTGAATATTTCAAGCGTCTACCTGTTTCCGTTATTAATATCGAGCAAAAAACGGCAAAAAAAACACGTTTGTTGTATGGGAGCCTCCCTTAAATATGTATTTTCTTCTGTTTTTAGTATTTGTTGTTATAGCGGCAACAGAAATACATCATCTCTGAAAATTTCAACTGTCTAGCAATCACGGTTCACGAGATACAGCCTGGTGACAGACGGACAGACAGACGGATAGCGGAGTCTTAGTAATAGGGTTCCGTTTTTACCCTTTGGGTACGGAACCCTAAAAATGAAGTAAATGAACGAGACACTCGAATTTTCCTGACACGTCGTTTCGCTATGACTCTGTCCAGATATGCTCTGACCCTTGACCTTGACCTTTTTGATTTTCGCTTGTTTCAAGATCTAGTATTAAAAGTGTAATATTTAACTCTAATCTAATGTTTAACTCTTAAGAAATATTAACTGTTAAAATTGTCTTCAGAAAATTTCTTTCAAGTATTGTACCGACTTGCCAGTTAGGTATTCTCTAAAAGTTATGACTGGCACGTTAAACTTTTAAAACTATAATTATAAAGCCTTTCGTCCACTAGGCATCGTTTGACAGGAGAAATGATGCCCATACATGAGCAGTCAACAACATGTCGCCAGAGGCATTGTGTCGATTTCAGCAGCGGTGTTTTTATAGTTTATTGTAGTAGAAAAAAACATGTTGGTGCGTTAGAAATTACTCACAAAATAATAAAAATGTGTTCAGTAACTTCCGTGTGTCATCAGAAATAGGAATGGTTCATGTGCAAAATTTTGTGCGTCACGACGCCACTTAACAATGTTTGATGCTGAACTGAAAGCTGCACGAAAACAAATCAACTGGCTACGAGTCATGTTGCGCCTCAGCTGGCAACTTCGCGCGTTGTTGTGCAACATTACCGAACATGTTGAGCGTCAAATGTTGCCTAGTGGGTACGAGGCTTAAAGTTGAAATAGCAGAATTGTTACTTGAAGAAGAGAAGCTCCCTGGCTTCTCTTCTTTGTTTGTTTAGTAGCAGCTAGCTAAATAAAGTTTTTAGCTTTTATTCAAATGTATGGCAGAAGAGAACGTGTTACGCCAACCCCATTAACTGGGACAACAGCAGGCAGATGATGATGGTGAGATCAAATGTATAGTATTTTGTGAATTTCCCTTTTGTTTAAAACCAACTTCAGCCCGCGGCTTGGAGTTCGTGAAAACTGTTTTGTTATCCCAACGGAACCTACTACCAGTCCGATATCCTGTGACCTAATTCAAGTTCTAGTCTATCCGGATACCAAGTTTTCTACGAATCTGTTCAGCCCTTAGACAATTGATAGTCACGGTTGGTTACAAAGAAGTAACCTATTCACTCTTGACTTAAAGATCCCTAGGTTGTAGCTATCGGGATACAGACTCCGGCAAGGAGTTCCATTCCTTAAAAAGTATTCGTAAAACGTGTGTGATGTGGGATTACTTTGTGGTACAATTTACTATCTTAAAATATAAACTTGAGTTCTTTTCTCTAAAGACTAATGACTACTACTTTACCGTAAAGGTCAGAACGCACTAGGCGTAACTGCGCGTCAGCGGAGCGACGCGACAAAATATATTGTATGAGATAAAGTGTCGCGTCGCGTAGTGCGGCTTACCTCATACCATTTCATTCAGAGTATATTTGGTCATGTCGCGTCGCGTCGCGTCGCTCCGCTGATGCGTAGTGAGATTTGACCTTAATATTGAGCAAACCTTACGACCAATGCACAATCCTTCTCTACACACCGTTACATTTTGGTCGTTTTAATCTCGTGGACATCATTTTTTAGACCTAAGTCCAGCAGTGAACGTCTTTCAGCTGATTTTATTTTTTGTGATTTTTTAATTATATCTTTTCAAAACGATACTGTTACATGCGCCGTACCGACCCTCCACGAGATATGTGCTCGACCCAGTTCTCGAAAATCATCACTGATAGGACTATTGTTGCCAATAAGCCGGATATAGTGGTGATAGACCGATTAGCGCGCCACACAATGATAATCGATGTCACCATGCCACATGACAAGAACGTCGTGAAAGCTGAGAAAGAGAACCGAATCAAGTATCTCGACTTAGCACACGAGGTTGTCGACATGTGTAATGTGGACTCGGCGATCATTGTGCCGATTGTCGTTACGGCCAACGGCCTGATGGCCTATAGCCTCAATGACCATCAGGTCGAGGCTGTCATTACGAGGTTGGATCAAGGGCCTGATACAGAAGGCAGTAAGTACTCCTTTATACGGCTCGCACTGTGAGGAGGTTCCTGTCTCTGGAGCCCTAACCACCGGTAGCTTGGACCCTGTTCCCGATACCGGTTGGCCTCTATTTTTTATATTTTTAAATGTTTTTTAAGTATTCATTTGTCAATATTTAAAAATGTATTCAATAAAAATGTAAGTAAATAAAGGAAATAATAATAATAATTAAAACCTCAATTTCACTAAATTAAACAATTATTATAGTATTACTGAATGTTAAGATGATAATTAATCCGATACCGGTTGGCCTCTATTTTTTATATTTTTAAATGTTTTTTAAGTATTCATTTTTAAAAATGTATTCAATAAAAATGTAAGTAAATAATAATAATAGTTAAAACCTCAATTTTACTAAATTGAACAATTATTATAGTATAACTGAATATTAAGATGATAATTAATCACCGTATCAAACTCCAATTTCTCAGATTTTTTTATTTCCAGATTTTGTTCTTTAGTCAAAGAATTATTATTTGTTGAGTATTGTAATTTTATTTTAATTTTTATTTCTGCTCCTCTGTGTCTCTCTCTGCCTGGCCCTTTCCTATTTTACTTGGGGTCGGCCCTCCGTATCATGCGTCTCCAGGTAGCTCGGTCCTGGATCGTCTCTTTTTTAATTTGGGCTTCTTTAAGGTTCTTATTTACTACGGACATCCATGTGATTCGGGGTCTTCCTCGTCCTCGGGGTTTAGTTTGGGGGATATCTAGCACTCTTCTGGTCATATGGTCGGATGGTCGCCTCATAACGTGTGCGTACCACCGCAGACGGTTCTCCTTAAGTTTATCTGGGATAGGTCTCACTTTAAAGGTGCCTCTTATGTGTGTGTTTCTGACATGATCCAGTCTAGTTACACCACCTGCCCACCTGAGCATCTTCATCTCTGCGCAGTGTAACTGATTTTCGTGTTGCTTTTTTAGTGGCCAGCATTCAGCTCCGTATGTCATGGCCGGTCGGACGGCTGCTCTATATACCAATCCCTTTAAGCGCACGGGCATTCGGCTGTCGCATAACACGCTGGACAGTTCTCTCCATTTCATCCACCCGGTATTTATGCGATGGGTGACATCAGTGTCTATTGACCCATCTTTACTGATGACTGATCCTAGGTACCTGAAATGGTCCACCTCTTTTAACTGGGTGTTCTGCAGACAGATGGTGTGTTTGCTGTTGATACCACTAAAGTTGCAATGCATATACTCGGTCTTCTCTCTGCTTATTCGCATACCTGATTTTTCTAGAGCTTCCCTCCACTTTTCTAGAATCTGCTGTAGGTCATTCCCATCTTCACTGATGATGACGACATCGTCCGCATATAGGATGTCCCATGGCGGCGCTCGTTGCAGATTTGAGGTGACATGGTTCATTACAATATTAAAAAGCAGAGGACTGAGTTCGGAACCCTGGTGCAGACCAACCATCACATCAAATTCATCGCTTGTTCCGGCCGGGCTTCGCACTTTGGTTGATACTTGGTGGTACATATCTTTGACAATCATTATGTAATGCTCGGGCACATTCTGAGCCCTTAAAGCGTGCCAAATTAATTCTCTCGGCACCCGGTCGAAAGCTTTTTCTAGGTCGATGAATAACATGTGCAAGTCTGTTTTGTTGTCTCTGTACTTTTCCATGAGTGTTCTGACCGAATGTATGGCATCAGTTGTGGATCTACCGGCGACGAACCCGCATTGGTTTTCAGTGACGCTAGTTATTTCAAGTAACCTTTTGTTGATGACTCTTTCCCATATTTTGAAGGAATGTGAAATTAGCTTTATAGCTCTGTAGTTGCCGCAGAGTCTTATATCACCTTTATTTTTATAGAAAGGGATGAGATAGCTCTTTCGCCATTCGTTGGGTATTCCATCAGCCAGAATCTTGTTGAAAAGTTTCGTCATGAAAATTACGCCGGTGTCTCCCATTCGCTTCCAGAATTCAGCAGGGATATCGTCAGGGCCAGAGGCTTTGTGATTTGCCATTCTTTTAATTGCCAAAGTTATCTCTTCCGGCCTTATACATGGGATAGGGCCTTCTGTAGCAGGGATAACTTGTAGTGCCTCACTAGGGAATACCTCATTTAGCAATTCTGAGTAGTATTCTTTCCAGCGGTCTCTGATGTCTTCGTTTGATGTTAGTAGTTTTCCTTGTTCATTTTTGATAAATTTATTTGTGGCCGTATCCCTACTACTTTGGTGTTTGCGTTTTGCCAACTTGAAGATTTCTTTATCGTTTAAGGCAGTTTCAAGTTTGGCATAGAGATCATCCCTAGCGGTTGCCTTGGCTTGTGCGACGGCTCGTTTTGCGGTTTTCTTAGAAATTGTATAAGCCTGGTGGTCAGCATCGTCTTTTGTCTGTTGCCATAGTTTGAAGAGTGTTTTCTTTGTTTCCAATTTTTCTCTCACTTCTTCATTCCACCAGCTAGTATCCTTGTCATTATTGATGGCACCTTTAGATAATCCTAAATATTGTTTTGCTTTTTCGTTGCAGTATAGTTGAAAATCTCTCCACGTTGCATCGGCTGTATCATCCTGCTGCTCCCGAAGGTGTTCTGCGATATCTTCGCATAGTCTGAGACCTTCCTCACCCTCCAATTTATGCCACCGTGTTCTTATGATTTTCTCCTTCTTAACTTTGTATGTTTTTGGTATTTTGAACTCTGCCACTAGTATTCTATGCTGTGAAGTAAGAGGTTCCCCGGGTATGACTTTGCAGTCTTTGCATGTCTTCAGTTGTTTTCTATCAGATAGAATGTAGTCTATCTGAGTGCATGCCCCACCGCTTTTATAGGTTACTAGATGTTCTGCGGGTTTAGTGAAGAAAGTATTAACAATTGCAAGATCGTGTGCCAGTGCCATTTGAAGGATATTCTCTCCCTCCGGGTTGATTTTACCATATCCGTAGTTGCCATGTATTCTCTGGTAAGTGGTAGTTTTCTCACCAACGTGACCGTTCAAGTCACCGCCGATGAACTTTGGCTCACAGTTTGGTATAGACTGCAGCAGATCGCTAATTTCTTCCCAGAAAGATTCCTTTTCCGAATTTGGAGTTCCGGACTGGGGTGCGTATGCGCTTATGATGTTTATGCACGGTCGATCGTCCAGGGCGAGCTTGATTGATATTAGCCTTTCGTTTACTCTGTTTACTTCAACTACGCGATCTTGAAAGTGTTTGTCTACTACAATGCCGACTCCATTCTGCGCCCTTGTCCCATGATAAATCAACTTGTAGTTATACCCGATATTACGTGATTTGGACCCCTTCCACTTTGTCTCCTGGATGCAACAAATGTTGATGCGTCTTCGATGTAATACTTCGCTGAGTTCTGAGCTGCGTCCTGTCATTGAGCCCACGTTCCAGCTCGCTATGCGCATCGTGGGTGATATTCCGGGTGCTCCGATGACATTTGCGTCGCTTTGGGGGTACGCCCTAGCATTTGTTGCATTTCCATCACTGTTACCGTCGCTTGAGGGGGACGCCCTAGTATTATTTTCCCTTTTATTATCTGTACTTTTCATGATTTGGAGTTGTGTTGATTGGCTTTGTTTTCACGGCCGGTTGCCACCTGACGCCAAGACTATCACCCACTACGGAGTGTGAGCGCCGCCGTTGGCCCCGAAGGGTTCTTCCGCCGCCATCTCTTCTGTGAGCCCCAGCCCAGACTCACAGCGCTGCTGTGGCCTCTGCTCCGAATATGTCGAAGAAGCCCGCAGCAAGGGTTTTATATCGCAGTGTCCTTCTGCGGCCTTTTGGTCCGCGGGGGCTATTTTATTTCGCTCCTACCCTCCTGGTTCTTCTTATGCAGAACCAGGCGAGCACTCCCCTATCCGCCACCTTGGGGACGCGTCCCCATAGGGGTTAAAGGCTCCCCCGGGGAATTTCTGCTCCTCTGTGTAATGTTTTTATTTTATAACTTAAGATATAATTAGTTACATAATAATCTATATATATATAAAAGGCAATGTCCCGACTGACATATCAACGCCTAGCCTAAACCACTAATGATAGAAATTTGAAATTTTGGGAGGATGTTAAATTTATACTGTAGGCGTCATTTAAGAAAGGATTTTTGGAAATTTTTCCCCCAAAGGGGTGAAATAGGGGATTATAGTTTGTATGAAACTCTGTCATTTTTAATTTGAAATGAATGAAATGTGGTATTAAGCGTTTAAATTTAAAATAATAAAATACGTCTTTAAGGATTTTTTGAATTTCATCCCTTAAAGGGTTAAAAATAGGTGTTAAAGTTTGTATGAAAAATAAATTGTTTATTATCAAAATTACTTAAAAATTTAGTATTTATACTCTTGAATACAATTAAAGAAATAAATATTTAAGGATTTTTTGAATTTCACCCCTTAAAGCGGTAAAACGGGATGTTAAAGTTTGAATGACCACCAAATTTTTCATTATCAAAATTAATTGAAAGTTAGTCATTCTGCTCTTCAACACAATTAAAGAAACAGGTATTAAAGGATTTTTGAGTTTCATCCCTTAAAAGGGTAAAAAGGGTCGTTATTGTTTGTATGAAAACTAAATTGTTTATTATCAGAATTCCTTGAAATTCAGTATTTATGCTCTTCAATACAATTCAAGAAACACATATTCAAGGCTTTTTTGAATTTAATCCCTTAAAGGATAAAAAGAGGTGTTAAAGTATGTATGAAAACTAAATTGTTTATCATCAAAATTACTTGGATTTTAGTATTTATGCACTTCAATACAATTAAAGAAACATGAATTTAAGGATTTTTTAATTGCCTTAAAGGGGTAAAAAGGGGTGTTAAAGTTTGTGTGAAAACTAAATTTTTCATTATCAAAATTAATTGAAATTTAGTCATTCTGCTTTTCAACACAATTAAAGAAACGGGTATCTGAGGATTTTTTAATTTCATCCCTTAGATAGTTAAAAGGGGGGTGTTTAAGTTTGTATTAAAATTAAATTGTTTATTAACAAAATGACTTGGAATTCAGTATTTATGGTCTTCAATACAATTAAAGAAACATGAATTTAAGGTTTTTTTTTAATTCCCTGAAAGGGGTAAAAAGGGGTGTTAAACTTTGTGTGAAAACTAAATTGTTTGTTATCAAAATTACTTGGAATTTAGTATTTATGCTCTTCAATACAATTAAAGGAACACGTATTTAAGGATTTTTTGAATTTCATCCATTAAAGGGGTAAAAAGGCGTGTTAAAGTTTGTATGAAAACTAAATTGTTTATTATCAAAATTACTTTTGAATTTCATCCTTTAAAGGGGTGTTAAAGTTTATGAAAATGATTACTGGATGTGCCCGGGGGGCAACAGTTTTCATAACTCGAGTACCACTGATACCCTCTGACTATATCTTTGAGTTTAAACGATTACAATTCCTCTTAAGGTCTGCTTTGCAATGACCATAAATAAATCTCAAGGTCAGTCATTAAGGGTGGCAGGCATAGATTTAAGTCAAGATTTCTTCCGACACGGGTAATTTTACGTTGCCTGTACCAGATTCAGCACTAGCAGCCTGGTCATTTTGAAACCAGACAGAAAAAAACACCAATGTGACATACAAAGAAGTGATTAATTCAATTCTAACTTCTTGATGACGACTTTGTTAGTGTTAGCTAATTGGAGTACCCGTCTCTAGACTGTACAAGATGGCGCAAAACTCATCACTCTATCGAAAGATGCTTAAATTTTTGCAAATGGCGGCAAATATTAATACTCTTTCGACATTTGTGAAGAAATCAGATACAAAATATAGCTGGTAACCTCCAAGCGGGTGTAACCTACGTCAAGCAATTCTAAATCGTGACCACGAGGAAGACAACTTTTCATCGAAAATCATCATGAGCAAGCTCTGTGAATATGTGAATAAGCAAAATTATAACCTTTGCGTCACCGAAAATCCCCGTATAATCCAGACAGATTCATTACACCCTCTCAAAAATACTGCATGGTGTGTTTTGATACGCTGTAGGCGTCATCGGGCCGCCAAACCTCTACTGTGGTGACGAGGTCAAAGAGCCATGATCAATCATTTTTAAATGGAATAAATTTGAACTAGAGTAGGTACATAATGGTTACAATAGGAAAATGCAACGGCAGCAGCGCTTACTGCACGAGCCGCAACCGAAATTCTGAGGGCGGTTTTACCCGGACTTGCACTGGCCAGTAAGATCGCCTGATCCTGATAACTGTTCCAGACTTCTTTCTGTGGGTTTTTTTAAGTCACGAATATAAGTCAACAAGCCTCAGACTCTTGAAGCCCTCAAAGATAATATCCGCCGAAAGTTATGGCAAGAGTGATGGCAAATGCCGTAAACAGACCCGAATGTTTATCAATTCTGGCGAAGCAATGGCCACATAGCCGTATCATTTTCTCGACTAAATGGAAAATAAATTAAGACACCAATCAAATATTAACCAAAAACAGAAACAAAGTTTTTAATTCATAAAAAAAATTACAGCTAAAGAACATCGGGTGATAACTTTTGCGAGAACCTGTATTAACTTTCCATCGTGTCGGTAGTAGGGTTCAGAAATTGAAAGCAATGTGGTGTTCCACTATTTGTATCTCCCCGTAGAAATCGATCCCACGAAACCTCCGGAATGAAAGTCCGGCGCTCTGGCTATTAGAACAGGAAGGCAGTGCAGTTTATGCTCATTTTATATCAATTTACACGTAATTTTTATAATTCGATAAAATAATAAAATTGAGCAAATTTTGTGTTCTACGAAAACAAAGAAGCGGGCGGAAAACTATGTTTTGATAATAATTTGCAATATCCCACCAGAACTAAAAAAAAAAGTAACAGCCAATATTGTGTAGTCCACGCAGGCGAAGCTGCGGGCGGAAAGCTAGTGCTACAATAAGCAGCTAGTACACAGTGTACTCTTAGCTACATTTAGTGAAAACCAATATTTATATACCCAGCAAGGCTGCACACAGTGAAACAAAATCTTTTCAACTAACATCATGTATAAGTACAACATCACCTGTGTGTCACAAATAAATACATTTGAATTTTGAATGAATGCAGTATACTATAATGTTGTGCAGTACACGGTCAATTATTGTGCACTTGGAGCTGCAAAGTCACTCTGACTTCCGATTCTCGCACGAGGCGAACGCGAGGCCGCGCGGATAGGCGAGGGTGGGGTCATTTGACACTTGATGTGCACAATTATTTTGACCGTATAGTAGGCATGTTTTACTCAGAGTATGAGTTTGTGCTCCACGATGCTAGTAATAGAGCATTTATTTAATTGAATGACTCCATTAACTGTAAGGAAAATTATAAAAAAAAAATCCTCTTATAAACTCAACCCCTTAACTCAACTTTACAAAAGGTTGGTGTTAGTTTGCAAAGAAAGGCCTTGATTTACAAAAATCTTTTTCCCTGTTTAGCAACTCTTAAGCAGCTTCTAAATTCGAATCTTTCAAATCTTTAAATTGATTAGCAGATTCTAAATTCGAATTTTGAATTTAGAAGCTGCTAAGATATTTATAAATAAGGCCTTCTAACTTCGTTGCTGGCATTTACCAGCCAGACATACTTCCAGCAATATTAATTGATAAATTATTTTAATTTACAGCTTAATATAAATTACGACGTCATTTAATCAATGAATTATCTTTATGAATATCGAAGTTCCATTTATTTCATGGGATTACATACTGAATCTGGTAGAAAATTAATGACATTTTATATTGTTTATGAGACAGGGGCACCTGTTTTTGTTATTTATTTATTTAAAGGCTTTATTTATCTTCTCTTTTATCGAAGTTAACCTCGACATATAAAGGGTTTTGTGTTATTTTATTTTATAACTACGTCTGTCAGCAGCAACCAGGGATTCGCCTGTGAAATCGGCAATTGTCTTCACCAATCCCAATATTGGCATTATAAATAACCAAACGCTTTTTTGCCGAAACAACTGCTCGGTGGTCCTGCTTAACGGATATCTAAGAATAGGCCTTATCTACCTTATCTGTATACCTAAAGGGTGATAGAGAAATTGATGCTTACCTAACTATCCTACAGGAAATAATCTGCAACATCGGTACTCAAAATCGGTATTCTTGCGGCCGAAGTAAACCTCGCGAGCCCCTGGTGGGGTTGCGATGCGGAGGATGGTCAAAGCAACTCTGTGATGGATCTGCTAGTTAAACATAACTTGAATATCCTGAACCTGGGTGCGTCGCCAACCTTTTATACTCTTAGAGGTGGAAATCTGTAGTCCAGCATCGTGGATCAGCACCTGTAGTGATTCGTTGCTGGCAAAAGTATCGGACTGGATGGTCGACACTGAGACAGCCGTTCTCACGGACCATCGGGTACTTTCGTACTTTCGGTGGGCATTCGGGACGCGCTCTATGACACCGTACAGTTCATCCGACCTGGAGTTTGTGGCTGTGGTGTTGCTGGACATTTAGGGCGCGTTTACGAATTCTTGGTGGCCAGCAATTCTGCAGCAGTTGAACTATAAAGGTCTGACAAACTCAAAGACTCCTACATAGTTATCTTTCAGACAGGAGCGTTATCTTGGAATACCTAGGTAACACAATTACCAGGCCCACGGTGAAGGGTTGCATCCAGGAGTCAATCTGCGGTCCCATATTTTGCAACGTTCAATTGGACAACCTAATAGTGGAGGCAGGCAAGTTGAGAGCATAAAATGTTCAGGCATACGCGGATGATATAGAGATCTTGGCACAGGCTTATACGGTGATTGAGGTCGAAGCTATGGTCAACGAGGCTCTTGCGGTTGTCGCAGATTGGGGTAAAAGGCACAAGATGAAGTTTGCCTCTCACAAGACCCAGGCAGTAGTCTGTACATAAAAGCTGAAGAACGACGAGCCAAACTTCTACCTCTCCGGTGCCCCGATACAACTCTCCAACTATCTCAAGCTGCTTGGTCTGACTCTGGATGCTGGCTTGAGTTTCCTCCCGCACCTTTCTTTTTTTTGTTTATTTTTTGGTGGGAAATCATTTAATGACTTCTCCCGCTCTGGGTGAAGCGGGAGGGCGTGTGAGACTTTTACTGACTAAAACCCACCCGTAATCCTTCAGTTGCTTGTACCGGGGAGAGGAGGTTACCAAAAAGACGTCGAACATTACACAACATGTTCTTAGCTATGTTTGATGAAAATCGGAGTAGCCGTTCAAAATAAATGCGCATTTTATTCTTTGAATCGGCGGTTTTTCGCAAGATATCGATATATCGATATTTAAAGATATTGTATTTGCTTGGAGATGTTGAATACTTGTTTCGAATCCGATCATAATGTATAGAAATTACAGTGCCCTTCTTCTATTATTTATATGTATAAAACTAAATAGGTACAGCATGAAACTGATAATATTTTATAAACTGGAGTATTTTTCCGCGCAGTGGACCTATCAAGGATTCCGGATTAAAAATTATAATGCCGTGTTAAGCGACGTCACAAACGATACTGTAGAAGTTTGTCAGCAGTACTTTAACTTAGTTGAAATAATGTAAATGACCGATAAGATAGAAGTTGAGTGATTTTGTGCGCGGTTTTTTAGGTCTTTTAGTTTAATTATTTATTTGATACTACTACATGTAGCCCAAAAGCTAAAAATTAATGACTAACTTATACTTATGTTAGTAGCACAATTATAACAGATACAAAAGAAAGTAAAGAAATATACATTATTATACGATACATATCAATTTCTAATTTTTTTACTTTTGTCAGTCTGTCTGTTCCAGCGGGACTTTCACTGGCAGATAACTGTTGTTATAAGGAGCAACTTGGGCTAATTTTATTTAAGAAAAATAATGAGGGGTCCGTGAAAATAACTTAATTTTTGTTTTTATTATTTTGACCACAGATAATATAATACTAGCATACAGATGCCTCATCCCATACAAAGTAACCGTGCCGAAGCAACTAGTGTTTTTCGTCTGATTATACTGATTATTTTTTGTAAATCGATCGCGTTCGGTTCCATTCCACGGATGCAGATGGTGATCTATCTATCGCGGCGATGAAAACCAGCAGAATAACAAGACGCTTCCAACGACACCTCAATTGTCAAATCATGATAAGTAGTTTTTTTTCACACATACCGGTCAATAATGGGGTAAAAAGTAAGGGGTATCTTACTCTGAAGCCTCAAAACAATAGTTAAATAAAACAAATTTAATTTAAAAACAAAAACCCGACTGCTAAAAATGTATTAACTGAAAAGAGAAAAACAAGTATTAGATATAATTTATACTTAATATATATATTATTAAATTTTTAGAAGTCGCTTATTTATAATAATAATTTGTTTTATTTCAGACTTTTTAGATTTAGTATTGAACAAGTTCTCCAAATAAGTTAATTGGTAAAAGATTATTTATTTTGCTATCAAAGTTATGCTTATCTTGAATTTGTGCCAAAATAGTAACATAAAAGTGTTACAATATATATATTTTTGGAATGGCTTATTTAGTAGCTTTTATTTGATACCCATATTGTTAGGAAAAGGAAAAAAAAAATTACTTCCCTTTTTTTAGGGAGGGCACTATTTTTTAAAATTATGTAGCCTAAGTCACTCCCACAATTGAGACAAATCCAACGACACCTCATATGTCATAATCCGTCAAGCCGTTTGGGCTGTAGAGCGTGCTATAGAAATGGACATACATACATACATACGCTCGAAAAACATTACCCTCCCGCAGTCAGGTAAATATCGATTAAATCTAGACCAATAACTGCAATACCAAATATAGGTATTTGAGTTTGATTGACAACTCCATCCTAGCGACAATAGCTCAAAGGCTAAGACAAATATTGAATACAATACAAATATTGAATTCAGTTGTATAAACTTAGTTGAACAGAACTAGTTTGTACCTAATGTACCAAGAGACCGCGTAGCAAGGGTTGTTCTTAGTATGGTCTCTATATGCATTCACCACAATATAAGAAATTCGGCATTTAGGCGCATACGACCGCTTCCGAAGACAACCTACCGCGTGAAGGTTTGCTTCAGTCTAGATGGCATACCTATGACCAAAATGTGACGTACAATACGTGCGGTCTACCCTGTTTTTAACCCCCGACGGAAAAAGAGGGGTGTTATAAGTTTGAAGTGTGTATCTGTGTGTTTGTGTATTTCGCCGGCTTAAAGGCAAAACCGACTAACTGCGATTTTTTTCAGTTTTTTACTTTAATATGCCATTCGAATCAGCATTTGATTCTTTATCTAATGGTAAAACCAACTAAACCGCAGGACTTACCGTTTCCGAGATACCGAATGTTAAAACAGATTATATAGTTATTTGACTGAATTAAGAAACAAATAAATCGAGAAAGTGTATCTTTAGAGAATAAAAAACCAATAATTCGTAATAATTTGACCGAAATACTTCAAAATATAGATGCAAAAAATACCAAACTTTTTTAGTGGGTTTTAGTTTCACAATAATGTCAAAGGAAAGTCTTAGTCACTAATGGTAAAAAATTATATATTTGATTAGCACCTTTTTGATCTTGAACATTCAGACTAAATAAATATTATATAAATATAGTTGATTTTGGCATTCGGTTTTTCGGTTTCTTTTTAGCGAATTGCCTGGAAGCAAAACCGATTAAATTATTATAGTCGGTACTTCTCCGCGCTGCCGCTGGCCCTCTCCCGTTTTACGGGGATTTAGTCGAATCTTACGCAGACTATTATAGCCGCCACCACCGCTATAAACGAAATCTTTGAGAGAGCTTGGAAAATTATTGAAACCCAAAAGTCCCTGGCGTATGCCATATGCCAGACCCTACCACGTGGAAGAGAAATGTAGAAAAAAAAGGAGAGTTGATGGTCTCTCTTACATAACTGCAAAGAAATATTGACTGGCTAAAGTACCAAAGGCTGTAGACTGCTCAACATGTAGATTAAGATTTCTTAAAAAAATTATGTGTAATTTTTATGGTGTACAATAAAGTATATTCTATTCTATTATATTCAAAGGCACCGTAAACTTCAGTGAAACTGATCGTGAGAGATGTTGTTGGAAATATTGGGCTCAAACCTGCATAGCAAAGCATGCAAAACAGTACCTTTTCTATAAACAAGGCGTAAAATTTCAGATATACCAAAACTTCTTCTACAAAACTCTGTGCATTTCTACTTTAGTTATTATAGAAGTAGTAGTCTAGATGCGATGGGCTTTTATTCAAGTGATTGGGATCCGCGAGGACGATATGAGCCCCAAAACAAAACCCCACCAGAAAAAACTGAAGAAATCTGGCGTCATATCAAAGCTTTCCTTACGATGGAAAGCCATTATGTGCGCAAAGATATTAAACACCAATATCTAGAGTATATCAATTACAAAAATGTATGCATTGTAAGTGTAGGAGTGTGAGAAGCAGAGTTTTACACCCGCTTCGGAGGCTACATATCGAAATGTATTTTGCCCCGAATTCAACTTGGGGTTTTTGGTCACAAAAAAGACCAGTGTCTTTGTGCACCAAGTATCATCGTTTGGGTACCATCGAGAAAACTAAAATTGAAGAAAAACATATAAACAGCACATTTAAAGAAAAATACATGAAATAGCGAGAAACAAAGTGCCATGGAGAGATCAGAAAGAGAATCGATCTTCACTTCGGCATCCTTTGCAGGCAATTATACAAATCCCTAGTATAGATGTAGGTCTTTTGTATTATTGCAAAGAACTTACACTATACAACCTGATGATTTATGAGAGCGCTTTTCCAAATGAAGTATTTTGTTATTCGTGAACAGAAATTAATGGCAAGAAAGGCAGCTCTGAGATTGGATCGATAGTTTTACATTACTTAAGCAACATTTTTGAATCGGGTCACACATATGGATGTAGATTCTATGCATAGCCATCAGTATGATGATTACTAAAGCAAAAACCGGTAATGGACAACGTGAACGTTGAACGTGTCAGGTGGCTTAAAATTAAGAGAATGCGATATATTAAAAGTGAATCAAAAATATTGTTTAATTACGACATGTCTGAAACTTGTTTTATATAGATCTCGGTTATGTAGAACCCTCTTTGGAATCTTAGTCAATAACACAAGCAAGACCAAAGCCCCTCAAAGAATTGCAATAGTTACGGTACGCGACTCCAGTCTAAGTACGTCGAGCCAGTCCAAAAAGTTGTGACTGAACCACCACCACAAGCCAAAAATGACCCATGTTTTCCACAGATACTGTATCCGTTATATAAAGAACCATTATGCATTTCAAAAGCCAAAAAAGCCGATTTATTGAAACTTTGTGACTCCAAAGTTTGGGAGCTGATGGCCAAAAAGTGGATCGTACACCTGTTGTTATGGTTTCTATAGAATCAGAAGACTGAGTGATAAATTTTTCTAGAATTATTTTTTATAGACCAATTATTGTTTGTTTAGATTACGAAACTTTTATGTTCATAAATAGTAAAAAATAATAAAATAAATGCTTCTTCTTGTCACCCGTCAGTTTTTTTTGTATGTTTTCTTGTACTGGATAAGATTACACAATTTGAATGATTTAAGCAATACAAATCAGTAACTTGTAATGTTAGTACAATTTTGCATTCTACATTCTAAGACATCGATTAGGAAATAGAAAGGCAAAACCAACAATTTTTTCGTATTTTTTAAAATTGGGTCGAAACGAATGTTTCAACAATCAGCCTTACAAGCAAATTATCAAAACAATACTTTAACCCACGTAAATGCAATGTCTGTTAGAAACAGGACAAGTACTTTTCCAGATATGCTTGTATTTGTACTATACAGGCAAAACCAACTAAAAGGAGGGGGTTAAATTTATTTTTTATTTTTTTGAGCAATTGTTATACATTTTTGTGTTTATTAAGAAACAGTTTGAAACTCAGATAATTATAGAACACTCTCTTAAAATGCGACAGACATAATTTTATTATTAAGGACTTAATTTTAATATCAAACTTTCCAAATGCGCTTACGCAAAACTTTATATTGACTTTTATGGACTAAATAATTGGTTTTGCCTTTAACCCGGCGATTTATGTATATGCGTATTTGTGTATCTGTCTGTGGCATCATAGCTCCTAAACGGATGAAGCGATTTTGATTATGTTTTGATTTCTTTGAAAGGTTACTTTATCGAGAGTGTTCTAGTTATGTTTGATCAAACTCGTTTCAGCCGTTCACACACAAACGCCCATAACTTGAGTTATGGGCGTTTTACTGATCGGGATGTTTTCGCAAGATATCGTGTCATAATAACGTGATCAATAGATTGTCGATCGAAGTGTGTCTACTACTAAATAAATTATGTAGTATGAAATAAAAATGTGGCAGGATATTTAAATTTTACTTATATTTAACTATGTCAATGACATGTGAGACCTACTAGATTGTTAGTACCTAACCAAAGCTTTAAAATAAAAACTCACGTTTAAAAAATAATAATTTATAATATGTAGGTACAGTTTTTCTACATCTCCAACGCATCTCTAAAATGACAGCTCTCAACACACACACACACTCACATCACAATCACTCACATTTCAATTTAAAATTTTCTTATATCGATAACATTCCCAAAGGGCCTTCTTTATGATAAGTAGGTACGTAATAATGCCATAAGATATAATGGTGTGAGAGGTCTCAGAAGGCCATTATAATTTAAAATTCATTATATATCAATTACACGGCGAACGTCTGCAGTCGTGATCATTACTGCTAGGGATGTGACGATTAGTATTGTTTTTAGTCGATAAAGAACCAACGGATTCTGGCGAAGCTTATAAATTACATGCGAAGTAAGAGTCTTCAAAACAATGTGACTGTAGGTAGATACAACAATACTTACATAAAGTCACACACCTTTTTCCCATGGGATTAGACACTGGAAAACAACAGAACACCAGCTGTTACGATTCTTTTACTTCATTTAGTTACGAACACGCACACACGCACACGCTTTCATACACAAACGCCGGTTGTGTCAACAAATCGACCCAGCTACCTTTGTTAGTACAGAAGACCGAGTGAACTGTACTGGCCATACACACGCTTGAAAGCATATTCAGCGCTAGAAAGCCACAAAAATAAACTTGCTATGTTTAAATCTATAAGTCGATTCTCTCGACCGGGAATGGTATTCCCGGTGTGGCACATCACTAATTATCATTATCTCGCTCCAGCAGATTTTAATGACCCCTCGTTCTCGTACAGAAAATGCAACGCATTATGAAACCCGCCGTCTAGAATTCTATGAAATACTGCGAAAAAATATAAAATCATTTTAAAAGGGAATGCCATTTATTTGCGTTACAAAAAACATTTTACAACGAGAATAGTTTGTATGGTGGATTTCAAAGCGGTAATTTATTGGTAATAGACCGTATTACCAGATTTTAATTAAGATCATCATTTAAAACACAGAAAATTACACAATACACACAATACACAATTTTAGGAACCATTGAATTGGGTGACACAATGGGCGGCCTTATTGCTGCCTAGTTTGGGAATCAGGGTTCCAAGATTCTTTATTGCGGGCGGAGCCGCGGGCGGCAGCTAGTCACACATTAAACTGTTAAACATTTATTATTATTTTACAGAAAAAAATATTTTATTCATAACAAAGCCGACAAACGTAAGGCATTGTTATGAATAAAACAAATTATTAATATTATTGCAAAAAGTGATATTTAAATACAATCTTTGAATGGAATTAACAGAGAAAGGCATACATAAACTAGATTAAAGAGTTTGCCGCATTTTCCACATTTACATCTTGTTGATTTTATATCACTTTGGCAAAATACGGCTCCTCTTGTCTATCATCGAAAATTCGCCTAAAGAATTCGACACCCAATTTCGGCATTATACTGTCACAGTTCACACCTAATACGTACATAACAAAAGCAATAGTTCACCCCATTTTCAAACTAGATGCACCGATCCATCGGATCAAACACTCATCACGTTTTTAAGGTGACGCTCAATTCCAGCGGATTTGGTTTTCTTTGCAGAGCTCAGTTTAAGGTATATCTTGTTCGTTCCTCGTTTGAAAAGGAAGGAGTTACAATATGAATTTCTTTTGCGTTATGTCAATATTATGTTAAAGAGATGTTAACCTCGCAATCGGTAAGGGTTAAAGTTGAAAAAAGTCGTGGGTGGTTGTGGTTATATTTAGATAGGTAGATTTCAGGTAGAGACCAGAGTAGCACAGAAAACATAAACATTTGCTGCGAAAAAAATCCTAGCTAAGTTCTTTCACTGGCTTAATTTCACTATGGAAAAGGATAGTAATGTTGCCAAAAAAGTCCATAAAAATCAAATCACAGCAACAAAATGTGGGGTGTCAATTGGCCCAAAAATCAGTTTGTCGCTTAATTCTCGTAAAGTTTTGATTTTACTGCAATTAGTACTAGCGCAAGTTTATTCCTTCTTCAGTTGTGCACAAAAAAGTCCTTCTTAAGATTCACTTATGTTCATTAGTTTTCGAGATAACAGCCAATTTTTTTATTTTGTTTTCTTTATTCTGAATCTGTATAATATATAATGTAAATACGAAGGAGTGCGTGTGGTAATTTAGGCTAGTTAAATTATGTTTTAATGTTCAAGAGAGGCTTTTAACATTCAAAATGACATTTTCTGGTAAGTTTTCAAGTTTTGACAGCAACATTATCTATTTTGGGTACTTAAAATACGGAAAAAGAGAAAGGTAACAGTACTGAAATATATATAGCAGTGTTTTTCACTGACAGTACTAAAGTAATAAAAGAATTTGGTTGGAACATAATGACAGTTACAGTTATTTTCCTGGGCTAAGAGGGACTATTCATTCTATTAGCAAATGTTGCGTGTTCAATTCCAAATATTTTTAACAATTTACGATAGAATATCGCGGTGTCTAAGCACCTGAATTGAAATAGGTAAGTACCCGAAATAATGTTGTATGTGGAAAATATTATAATGGGTGAAACTTTGACTCAGAGTACCTATGAAATTTCACGCATACTCTGAATTATCATAGAATAAGAGAATCAACCAGGCAGCTAACCACAATTTTTTTTCTGTATATGCGGGGGGTGACCATAAGCTCTTAGAGCGGTATCAATTTGAGATCGAATAAGGGACAGATGTATATGACTTGTATACATCTGTCACCTACTCGATCTCAAATTGATACCACTCTAAGAGCTTATGGTCCCCCCTCTGTAACCATTGTGAAGTCTATATCATCGTTTGTCGATATGTGTCTTCTTAAATTCTGCACAGATATTATATTTCAAACCTAGCGTCGCACTGTTATGGAAAAAGTGACGAGCATAGGGAAAACCTGGAGTGAAGTGAAGCTCAAGAACGTTCGCGATGGCGGCTTTGATCTGTGGACGCCCTCTGCCCCATCATTGTGATATAGGATATTAAGTCAAGTAAGTCATTATATTTACACAAGATAATGCAAAGATTATTATTACAGCAGATGCATGCGTCAATAACAGTTGTAAAAACAATCTCCTCATTATTTCACAAAGCGCTGTTTCTAATTATAGAGGTTCAATTATATTCCCGAATAGAACAAATTCAAGTTTAGTTATGTTGTTTGAACAAATGAGGTTACGTTTCGGTGTCAAACAAGTGCGCCCCAGATCACAAGAGAACTAATACTGTCACCCGTAAACAGGTTTTGTCTCGAAATAATCCTTATCCCTAACTTTTCGGGTACACCTTTTAGTGGGTGTCACGGTGATGTCGTGTGTCTGATTAGATTACACATGCTAGCTACCGATTTTGGCAAAAGTGGTAAAGTTGAACTTATAAATAGACTAGGATAGAAACGAGCTTCTGCTAAAGGCTAATGCCCCTTCTATCGGTCTATCACCTTCCTGACTTAGTCTCATGTTATTTGGAAACGGCGCTACACGTTTTCTTCTTCCATTCTTTTTTGTAAAACGTCATACTATCATTGAATCCCTGTTATTCCTTACAAAATCCTGGCATATTTTTCTTTGGCTTGTTTCTCCCTATCCATCCATTCACTTTTTTTTTTTTTTTTTTTTTTTATAGTCTATAGGCTCGCGTTTGACCACTATCTCGCCACACAAGACACACATACATATACATACATTTGTCTCAAGTCGTGGTTTGAATAGCCTGACAGTAGGGTGCCGAGACTGACTATCGATTCAGTGTAAGAACATCTCCAAGGCTGACCAAAAAACTACCATAATCGAGTTAAAAATATACCGACGATTTTTTATGCTTCTGCTTGATTTTTGTTTCGTTTCTGAAATTTCGCGTTTTTTAACAAAATAAACACGTTTTAGGCACAAGTTCGAGAATAATAATTCTTTTACTACCAATAGAGAATATAAAATATCAAAAAACTTTAACGCAATATACCTAGTTATCAAAGAAAATAAAACGTACATAAAATGTTAATAATAAAAAGAAGAAAGAATTCTACAAACGTTTTATTTGTATTGTGTGTGTAAAATGAAGATCAAAATATTACGTATTGCTCAAAGTGTTGTAATATTTGCTGTGGTAAAAGAAATTGTAGTTATTTATTAGACCTAGAATATAACTATTTATTTTGGTTTCGCAATAGAAAAAATAATATTACTTGCTAGATTACATCGGTTCTATTCCCGTGGCGTATTCCACAACGCCTGTATTTTTTTCCGGGTTACAAAAAATTGCTTATGACTTACTATATCAGTGAAAAATTAAAAATAAGACGAGAGTTGCGATTTCCTACAAGCAAGCAATACTATTTACTGCTTTATAATATCACTAAAACAAAGAAAGGCTTCAACTTTGGTTCTCACAGCACAGGTAAACAAATCACTTGACTTACCGCACAGGATGTTATATGAATAGCAACCATATTATTTCGACAATTTCTTTAAAATACTAGCTAAAACAATCTACATAAACGATAGCTTGCTCTTATAAGGCATGATTGTACCATTTTCTGCTAAGTTTCCCAAGGAGCTACCTTTACTGATTGCATTAAATATGTAAACTCCTAAACGGGTTTTTCTTTCATAGTGTATTTTTCTGCGATATAAACTCGCCGTATACGTAGGTAACTTCGTACTTTCCTAGCACCATATAAATATCCTAGCCGGCTCATAAAGTGTGAAAGAGATGCCATAGAATCATCATGCTGAGATTTTTTTTAAACTAGGGTGAACTAGTAAAACTCGTCAAATCGTTGTGATGTGTCAGTTCTGCTCAACCCTCACACAAATTCGGACATATATGTGTCTCCTAAAAATTGCCCTAATACAAGCTATGATTAACCAGAGGTTCTGGTTAATCATCTATACCAATATTATAAAAAGGAAAGATTTTTTTGTTTTTTGTTTGTACCGAATAGGCTCCGAAACTTCTGGACCGATTTAAGAAATTCTTTCACTACGTGGTGGGGTGGTCCACGGGAGCGACGCCGCGGGGAACAGCTAGTAGCTTATAAAATGACACTGTCTAGACTCTAGACAGTGTCATTTTATATGCGATGGCGCTGGTCGAAATGCCAAAATGTAAGGGTACGTTCAGATAGTACATCCGTTTTTCCAAGATCGTTTTTAACGGATCTGTCGCTACGTGGGGCGCTACTTGTGTCGATACTATAATTGCGTCATCGCATCTTCCTAGCTCGACGTGCTGTGCTGGCGCTGCCACTGCGGCTGCAGAGAACCTCAAGCAGCGGGAATATAATAACCTCATCGGTAGTTATATTTTCGTGCTGTTTGGGTTTGAAACTCTAGGTCCGTGGAGTCCAAGTGCTCACGATTTGTTTAACATGTTCGCCGCTAAGGATTTGTCTCGCGCGAGACGCTATGGCTTTTTATTTTTTTCAGTAATTACATCAGCGAACATGATAAAGATTTTACAATGCATGTCCTCGAAAAGAGCGTTTTCCAAGCACCCAAACTGTGCGGAAAGTGTCACTTTTTTTTACTAGTGCTTTTTACTTTCCTGTACTTTTTTAATTTTTAACTCCAACGTCAGCCCGCCGCATAGAGTTTTTATTATTTGAGAAAAGTTTTAAAAATTAGTTATGTACATATTATCATTCAAATAAAAGGTAAAACAAAACTAATACTTCATTTAAGGCGTTTTTATTACTCTAGATTTAGATTTTGATCAATAAATTAATTTTAAATAAGTATTCATTAAATATGTTTGGCAGAATGAATGTTTTGCTCGTGCCTTTTTGCGTTACGACGTGACAGCTTTTATTAGTTAATCTGTGGATATGCTGAGCGCCTTTGAATAAGCGCCATTTTATTAATTTCATGCTTGGTTCAGATATATTTTTTTATTTCCTCGCACAATGCATAGTAAAATGTTGTATGATACACGTGCGTAAGATGATTTCCGACTCGTCTCGATTTATCCACTCACTCGCTTCGCTCGCTCGTGAATAAAAATAGCACTCATCGGAAATCACATACTTCCCGCACTTGTAGCATAAATAACTATTACAATGCATGTCCTCGAAAAGAGCGTTTTCCAAGCATCCAAACTGTGCGGAAAGTGTCACTTTTTTTAACTAGGGCTTTTTACTTTCCTGAACTTTTTAATTTTTAACTCCAACGTCAGCCCGCCGCATAGAGTTTTTAATATTTGAGAAAAGTTTAAAAAATTTGTTTAGTACAGATTATCATTCATATAAAAGGTAAGACAAAACTAATACTTCATTTAAGACGTTTTTATTACTCTAGATTTTGATCAATAAATTAATTTTAAATATTCATTAAATATGTAGGGCAGAATGAATATTTTGCTCGTGCCTTTTTGCGTTACGACGTGACAACTATTTGCACATGCGCAGTAAAAGTCAATCTGTGGATATGCTGAGCGCCCTTGAATAAGCCCGCCATTTTATTAATTTCTTGCTTGGTTCAGATATATTTTTTTATTTCCTCGCACAATGCATAGTAAAATGTTGTATGATACACGTGCGTAAGATGATTTCCGACTCGTGTCGATTTATCCACTCATCGCAAATCACCTACCTCCCGCACTTGTAGCATAAATAACTATTTCCAAACGCCAAGATGAGCTGGCTGGCTTTTACTTTTTCATACAACGTAGCAAAACTGCTAGTCTTTTGGGCACAATACCAGTAGACAACAATGAGGAGGACTTTTTCGAAGCTATATTTAAGTTTAGTTTATTTTTAGGCTTAGTTAGTAGTTTTTGATTTAAGTTTATTTGTATGTAGGTAGTTATATTATTTTATGAACTGAATATATTTTTATCTAGATAAATATTTATTTAGTTATATAAGTTATATAAGTACCTATATTCAACTTCAAAAACTTACTTAAAACAATGTTTGCTTTCAGATTGGTATGCAGACTTCTTACGTGGCAGCAACAAATGATACAAACAAGTTTTTTAATGAAATGGATACCGTTATGATAAGGTAAACTTTTACTAACTTAAATACAAAAGATAAAGTATCGGAGTATAAATATTAGCAAGTTAGCAAGGTGTGCAGCGAGCAATCTTAAGGCTAAAAGGTTCTAAAAAATATTTATTTTTGACAAAGACAAAGACAAAGATATTTTATTTCAAGTAGGCCACCAAGCGGCACTTTTGAACGTTAAAATAATAATAATTGATTCTACCGTGCATTCGGAAAGTAGCTTGTAATGGAGAAGAATGCACAAGAAACTCCATACTTACTCTTTTAAAAAAAAAAATACAATATTTAGGTACATAAGTACATACCTTGATGAATGAAATTGAGTTTATACAATTACAAATATACTTATACAGTCTTCAGAAGGTCCAACAATAATTCAAAACAATAATGTTCCGCATATCACTTGTTTTTGCGGCCTAGTGGCTGTGGAGCTGGACTAGCATTTAGCCAAGCATTTTTATCAGTGATGTAATCCCCCAACTTATAATATGCCAGCCTGCATAGTGTGCGTTTTATGCAAGTTTTAAATTTCGTCTCATTCAGTTCAAGAATGTGAGGAGGAATTTTATTGTAACATTTTGTACAGTACCCCATGAAAGATGAGGCTACTTTAGCCAGTCTGAAACCTGGTTGAACTAATTGGTCCCTATTTCTAGTAACATAATCATGTCTGTCGCCGTTTTTACTAAAAAGATGTAAATTCTTTCTCACGTACATGATGTTTTCATAAATATATTGACAAGGAACCGTCATGATGTTAATGTCCTTAAACAGTTCCCTTAGAGAATCGCGCCGGCGAAGATTGTATATCGCTCTGATGGCTCGTTTTTGCAGAATAAAAATTGACTCAATGTCTGCAGCCCTTCCCCATAGTAAGATACCGTAAGACATTATACTATGAAAATAACTAAAATAGACCAGTCTGGCGGTATCCACATCCGTCAACCGACGAATCTTTCCAACAGCATAAGCCGCCGAACTCAGCCGCCCCGCAAGGGATACCAAATGAGGACCCCATTGCAACCCCGAGTCTAGCGTGATCCCCAGGAAAACCGTTTCATCGACGAATTCTAGCTTCTCCTTGTTTAATATAATGTCACAATCAGTACTTTTGACATTCGGCAAGGAAAATTTTACGCACTTGGTTTTTTTACCATTTAAAACTAAATTATTGGCAGTGAACCAATCCTGAACCTGCCGTAGCGCGTTATTTACGTCGTCAACCTGACAAGTACGTCTATTTATTTTAAAAATTAAAGATGTGTCATCAGCAAATAACACCATGTTAAGTTTGTTTTCCAATAAACGGGGTAAATCGTTAATGTACACTAAAAATAAGAAAGGACCTAAAATTGAGCCCTGGGGTACACCCATTTTAACGTTTAACCCGGACGAATTCACACCGTTTATTTGAACTAATTGCTGTCTATCATTCAAATAAGATTTAACCAAACCTAACGCTGATTGACCTAGCCCGTAATGCTCAAGTTTCAGAAGTAATGTTTCATGATTAACGCAATCAAACGCCTTCGACAGGTCGCAGAAGATACCTATGGCATCCTGCGAATCTTCCCACGCATCAAAGATGTGTTTTAATAGAGCGACACCAGCGTCAGTTGTACAACGTCCTCTGGTGAAACCATACTGTCTATCATGCAAGATGTTATTCGTATTAAAATGAATGAGCATTTGATTTAGCATTATCCTCTCAAAAACCTTGCTGAAAACCGGCAACACGGATACTGGTCTATAATTATTTGTGTCTTTACTGTCCCCGGATTTAAAAAGTGGTATAACCTTACTATATTTTATTAGATCCGGAAAAACGCCTTGATCCACACACAAATTGAAAATCAACGCTAAGTACGGCGCTATAGTCTGAATTATGGAGGTACAAGCTTTGATGGACATTCCCCACAGATCTTCAGTCGGTTTGATCTTGATTTGCTTAAAAGCTTTTATTACTGTCATGGGGTTTATATGTGAAAAGTTAAATACAATCGGGCAGGCTGAAACGTTCGCGTTTAATAATCCAAAAGCAAGCGAGGGCGAAGAATTTAAAGTTTCAGTAGTTTTAATTGGGATGTTGGTAAAGAAATTAACAAATTCTTGCGCAACTTTTTTGTTATCTCTAATAAGTCCGTGTGTTGTCTCAAGCGTGTAATCACTACTATTTCTTTTATTCCTATTCGTTTCATTGTTTATAATCTTCCAAACCGTCTTGATTTTATTTTCTGCTAATTTAACCTTATTGCTAATGTACAAGACCTTAGCTGCCTTGCAAGTATTTTTAAAAATTCTTGAGTAAGTAGCAACATACTTATTAAACGTTTCAGTGTTAATACAGGGCTTAAGGCCATATAGCTCGTAAAGTCTTTCCCTACTTTTTCTAAGTCCTGTAGTCGCCCAGTCACTGAATAAAAACTTAGGGCATATAGTTTTAGTTTTCTTCTTAAAAGTGTTATTGAACTCTTTTTGAACCACTGAGAAAACTTCATCATACAAAATATTACCATCATTCACTGTGAGGTCCTGGTTGCTTAACTTACTGATTAAAGTGCTGTTAAATTTATTTAATTTACCGGATGTTATTGGTCTTGATTGAATCTGCACTTGTTTTATTAGCATAATGGACTCAAAGGCTACCAGTAGCCCACTATGATCCGAAGGCAGATAATTTATAATGGCCTTGTCCAAGTAGTTGCAGCTACAAAAAACATTATCAATACATGTAGCAGAAGTCAGTGTAGTTCGGGTTGGTTCCATAAACACATGTGACAAATTAAATGATTTAAAGAGATTTACTAACCTACTGCTGTCTGAATTATCTTCTAGAATATTAATATTAAAGTCACCACAGACAATTATTAGTTTATTACCCATTGCAAGTTTTGCCAAAACATCTTCCATCACTGACTCGAATATAGAGTAGTTCTTATAATTAGGGGGTCTGTAAACGCACACTATGACATGCTTATCCAGCTCAACACAGGACAGTTCAACACTATGTTCAACTGATAGGTCTACTATATCTTTACGAGGTTTTGATTTAATACCATTTTTAATTAATATAAGTGAACCCCCACGCAACATAATATTTCTGTTAAAACAACTGCCCACAGTATAATTTTCTTAATTGATTAACATTGCATAATCTTTCAGCCAATGCTCAGTGAAACAAACAATTTCATACTTAGATTTTTCTAAAAACAGTTCGATTTCCAATTCCTTCGAAGAAAAACCCTGAATATTCTGATGGAATAATTTCAGAGAATTCTGCTCAGACCTTTTTTTCAAATTAAATTTTTGCGAGCAAGAAGGTACCTTTTTGATGGTGGATATACTCGTAACTACTCCGTTATTGGTACCCTCCCTTGTCCTATCAACTAGTTTAAAGAATAAATATTAATAGCATTTTTGCTAACGTTATTCAAGGTATTGACCATATTTAAATTAGTACTATTACTAATATCAATAATAACTGGATACTTCGACATACTACTTATGCCTGAGTTTAATGTATAAGATAATAGCCGAGCTATTTGATGTCTTACCCTAAGAGGCAGATACAAAGTATCGCCTGTCGACTTTAATTTACCAACAAAAATGTTGATGTCAAAAAAAACTAGTTTATCACTATAGTGACTCACAAGAAAGTGCAGATGCTTATTAAGCATGTGAATGTGATTATTTTGTCTATTTGACAATTTATCCAAGTAAGGGAAGGCACACAAAATAATTTTATTGTAATTTAACTTTAACATCTCTTTTACACACTCAGTGATGTCATCTTTTTTTACTTTTATACTGTTACCTACAAAAACAGTTATTTTGGTATCTGGTTTGTATATATTCTTTGTCACAGATTCCATTATTTGCTTGTATGATGACCCGGGCATGCAATAATTAAAAGTGGAATGACTCTGATTGCCATTCATTAATTTACCTAAACCTTTTCCAACACCATCCGAAAACATAACCGAATGAAAACCTTCTTTTCTATGACTAGATGAAAAGCCAGCACTTTCAGGCCGGTCTAATTGAGGCAAATCTTGTGCTACATTAGAACTGTCTTGTGCGAAGACAGTGTCTTGAGACACCCTCTCAGCTTGGACCGGGTCCTCCGCAGCATCAGGCTGGACTGCAATTTGATTTGAAACTGTCTGGCAGTTACATTGACACATCACTAACTCATTTGCGGCCAAAATGTGTTCTTTAATTTGTAATTTTGAATTTACATATTTATTGTAAAGAGAACTAAGTCTGTTCTCAAGTACCTGGATTTCTGTCTGTAAGCGGTGTGTGTCTATCTCATAGATATTTTTGCTGTCTTCTAATTTAATTTGGTAATTATTTAATTTATTAACTAGGTCAACACGTTCTTTCCTGAGTGGAATATTTTTAATAAAGAATTTGTGTTGTTTCCTAAACTTGTTACAATTTCTAATTATTTTATTTAGTTTTGCATATTTTTTGAGTTTGGTATGACTAACTTTGGAACAATTTCTCTGTTTTATTAAAGAATCTTCAGTTAGGTCAATTGTTGGTATTGAATCAGGTTTAAAATTTGATTTAATAAGTTCATCATACAAATGGCAAGTTTCATCAACCCGAGTTGATTCCTGTTCTTTTTGTAATTTAAAAATATGAGAGTTTGCGTGAATCAATTCTTCTTCTAGATCCCTAACTTTACTTAAAGCCTCCTCATAAAGATAACTGCAGTTATTGAAACCATCCGTGACTACCCTCAGTTGGTCGCGTTCATCTACAACATTCTGGTATTTCTGATTAAGTTCAACTAGCTCCCGTTTAAGGATTGTGTTTTTATAAACAATGTTCTCAACTTCTACTTCACAATCCTCTCTCTCTTGCAACATCTCCCGACATTGGCTCTGTGAGTCTTTAAGTTCCTGGAGCGCCGTTCTCAATTTAATTTCTAAGTCCTGAGCGGTAGCCTTACGGGTCATTGGAGGCATGGTTTCCGGATTGGTTACTAGAAATACAAAAAAAAAAAAAAAAAGAAACAGTGAGAAACAAAGGAAAAGATGAAAAACAAAACAAAGCAAAGCTAGAAACGGAGGGAATAGTTAGTGTAGTTCAGTAGTGAAATGAGGTAGGCTGTTAAATTGGCTTATAAAACTATTTATTACTGAGTTTAGTTGCTAATGATTGCCTTTAGATTTTTATTTTATTTTTTATTGTGGGTAGGATGGCCAGAATTTGAATGAATGTTTTATTGTAGTTTTCTAGTTAAATTATGCAAAATAACGATAATAGCGTTATGTAAATGTTTATTATTAAGTTATCTGAATATATTAATAGAATTATGCACATTGGGATCTGTTTTGTTTCGTTTTCTACGATATCAACAAAACTATTTAGATTCACTGCACAGTATTAGATCAACAGAATTTATACGATAAAACTAACAAGAACGTGTTACAAGGTTAAATTTACACTTTGTGTGCTTTATATAAACAATACTGCCCTTAGAATATCCGTAGTTCAGCACTTTAGACTTCAGTCGTCAGCTGTTTGATAGGTTACCGGTTCCGTGTCACAAACTTTTGTATAACTCGATATTTTTCCAGTAAAACAATAATCCTGAGTATTTATAGCGTTTCGTTGAGTTTTTACTACTTATTATATCCTAATTACACTTAAATACTAATTAAATATAATTTTAAAATACGGAGCACAAATTTGACATGTCACTCGGGCAGTGTTGCCAATTTTTTTTCAATTTTGTTTCATGAACATTATTTGTGAAACATGGCTTTTTTGTATGACTACATTAGCTTTAAAAAAATCCTGCATAACGGTTTTGCAAAGGGTTCGGTTCGACCATATTCGACGGATAAGGACCAAAATTGCTTCTAACCCAGCATGTAGTAAACCGTTTTGGTCCCCGGCTAAGTCAGTCGACTTGAACTTCTGCCGTCCGTCACTACCACCACTGCTGAAACCCGACAAGTCGCTGGCCCACTCTGCTTAGGAGAAGGAAAATTTATTTGCCTCTCCTTATGTGGAATCTTTACGTCTGACTGAATCCTGGTGACGTGCAGCCCCCTCCTTCTCTTGATGGATGCGAGACGCGTAGGTCAGACTTTCGCATCCATCTTAAGGTCGTCCGTAGGGTGCTGCACAACCGACGTGAACAAGGCTAGCGGTCCTGATGGAATAACAGCAATTGTTCTTAGAACTGAGCGCCTGAACTGTCTCCAATCTTGACATGCTTATTCCACCTTTCGTATGAGACTGAAAACTTTTTAGCGGAAAAAGACACGCCTGGGTCTTAGCAGCATTGAAACTGACCAGATTGGCATCACCCCATTCGGAGACCGCTTTCAAGGACAGGTTCAAGCGTTTAGCCATGGCCTCCCGATGAGACCGAATCTGAGGCCCAGTAGCCCGTGCGCTGGACACGTATCTCTCAGCAACAGTGCTGTCGTCTGAGTACCCAAAGGTGCCGGGGTTTAGCAGATCTATCCTAGCAAAGCAAACTACTGGCTAACTTTTAATTTAATCCAGCTGAGTTTGACATATTTTATAACAAAAAATACGTAATATATTCCCACGTCAATTTATTTTAATACAAAATATTATCTACTGGCTAGGTTCACACGGTCGGCTCAGTGGCTGACCGATTGACTGCTGTGTTGCGTGTTCGATCGATCGACACCCGCACGGAACAAATATTTGTGTGATCTATATATACCTAGTTGTTCTAGGTTAGTTTGTTTGAGTATGTTAGTTTAATTGTTTTTATAATTACGAAATACGATTATATTCTAGATGGGGCAAGTTAAAAAAACATTCCTTTACGTTGTGATGGAAACTTTGATTTTATGAAATACGCATTTAGAATGCAGGTCTGTATCAAAATTCATTCACTTTTTGCCAAAGTCAAAATTGCGTCATTCTTTTGCCAAGTACCAAATTCCCTACATAATTATACATATAGCTCACTGTTTAATACAGTTCAAATTCTCCAATTTGGTCGCGTAGAAAAAAGGAAAATCAAGTTAATTCGCCAATTTTGCTCAGTAAATGCGGAATCAGGCCAAATGTTCCATGTCATTCATGATTTCGTTATTCCCAAAGGAATCCGTAGAATCCCTGATTTATTCATACCCCGTATCTTATGCATTTCGTTTTATATTTTAAAGACACATGCTTTATTGGTTTAGGTAGGTACCTTGATTAATGAGAGCGTAAGCTTATTAAAGGTAGCAGGATTTCGTCAAAGGTAGCTATGAACGTTGCACAGTATTGAAAAAGGCTCTGAGTGTGCATGACATAGAAATATAAATGCATGATATAAGCAAAACACTAATATCTTTTGACGCAAGGAAGTTATGCAAAAGGAAAAGTGGAAGCATCCTCAATTTTCCTCATAAATAAAATCATGTTGGTCATTTATTTATTTATTCGATTTTCCTCGCACTGGAACGCCTTGCAGCAATTACACCAATGTAATGTAGCACAAACTTGTAATAAATTAACTAATAGTCCAGGTTTTATTAATTATTTATGATTGGATATTTTTATGTTTTCTCTATTTACTTATTTTGAATTGGATTTTTTTGTTTGAATTTCTGATTATTTTTATTGGAGTTTTGAATTGTTATTTTGATTGGAATTGTTGGCTTTTTTTTATTTTTTTAAATTAAATTGAATTTTATTATGAAAAGTTACTGTATATTTGTAGTTATTATGAGTAGGTATGTTGGTATAATTTGATATTTGGGGTGGGTAAGGTATTTATTTATTCCACCAGCATAGTAGCGATGTTTTACACTGCTCAGCATATGCTGAGAATTACTCCTTTTGCCATACTGAAATAATATTGTACCACAGAACTAATTTTGGTTTGTTCATGTTCTGTTACAGTTGGCAATAAATTATTTCTTATACTTCCTTCCTTACGAGTGATGTCCATGGGGGAGAGAAGCTAGGGTATGTTTTGGTGGGAATCGCTGTTGGTGAGAACAGCATTACCTATAAAATGCCAAAAATACCTTCTGCTGTACTCGTGGCGGAGTACCGTATAAAGCAGAGCCCTAGCCAGTCCGAGTCATCCACGTCCCCGTCGTTCTCCCTGGGACCTGCTGCAACCGCGCCGCCGCGCGTCCGCCACCCCGAGTTGCAGCTGAGCTAACGGATGCAGGGCGAAGGGCGAATATTCTGCGCCTTAAAACAGAATCGTCTCACTAGGGAGGATACCCGAAATAAAACCGAGCACATCCGAAGGCTCTAAGGCGGCAGCCCCGCTATCGGATTAAGGCACAGTGGGCTAATCACCCGCTTGCCCGACAATAATTGATTCCTGAAACCGAAACAGAAAGAAACCGGACCGATCTTTTACCGACGACTTTTGGCATGAAAAAACGGACACGAATTGGATATTGGAATGTACGCACGCTTAGCGATGACAGCCGACTAGCACAAGCAGAAGCAGTAATGCTTAGCTACAACCTGCAGATACTCGGTCTAAGCGAAGTGAGGAGAAACGGTTTTGGTGAGCTGAGAACGTCCGAGAGCTTGACTTTGCTGTATTCAGGTAAAGAAAGTGAGGAAGATGTGCGCGAGTATGGCGTGGGGCTCCTCCTTTCTAATGCAGCTAAGAATAGCCTCTTGGACTGGAAACCGATCTCAGACCGGATCATGTGTGCCCGCTTCAACTCAAGAGCCCGGAAGATCTCCATTATCCAGTGCTACGCCCCAACCAATGCATCAACAGAGGATACCAAGGACGACTTCTACAATGCCCTCAACGCCACCATTAGGAGCATAAAAAAACAAGACATCGTCATCGTCATGGGAGACCTGAATGCAAAGGTTGGGAGTGTTAACACTAACCGCGAGCGGCATATGGGTACACAGGGACTTGGAGTGTGCAACGAGAATGGGGAGCGATTTATCGAGTTTTGTCAGAACCACGACCTTACCATCGGAGGAACATTATTCATTCATGGCGACCACCATAAGTACACGTGGAACTCACCCGATGGGGTCACCAAGAACCAAATTGACCACCTCGCCATTAGTTCCAAATGGCGGTCTTCACTGCTCGATGTCCGCAACCGCAGGGGCGCCGATATTGATAGCGACCACCATCTGGTAGTTGCTGAAGTCCGGCTCAAGGTTGCAGTAGCCCGTGCGGCTGGAGGACCTGGCAAGATTGGAAGAAGGTTCGAGGTGAGCAAACTGCACGACTCAGACACGCGTAAAAGTTTTCAGTTGGAATTGCGCAATCGCTTTTCTGTACTCGATGCTGCTACGGACTCATTAGACGAGGAGTGGAACCGCATCAAAGTGGCCTATACAGAGACCAGCTCCTTCGTTCTAGGGCACAAATCAACTCACTCTCGGGAGGACTGGATGTCACAACGCACGTGGAACCTGATTGAAGATAGAAGGAAGCTAAATCTGAGACTGCTTGAGACCCATAACGACGTCATACGAGCAGACCTTAACACGCAGTACCGTCAGAAACGCAAGGAAATCTATCGCAGTACCCGCAAAGATAGAAGACGGTGGGCTGATGGTATTGCTGATCGTGCTCAACAAGCTGCAAACTCCGGCAACTTGAAAGAGTTGTACAATGCTACCAAAACATTGGCAGGTAACAGCAAGTCGAAGAAGAAGCCGCTAAAGTCCAAAGAAGGTCAGCTCATTGTGACATCAGAAGGGCAGCTACTCCGCTGGCGTGAACACTTTGAAGAGGTCTTCCGTTTGTCAGCTACATCGACGCCTGACGCGCTGCAAGTCAGTTCCCCACCATCCCAGCTCCTCAACATTAACACGGAACCACCATCAGCCTCTGAAGTTGCGGAGGCAGTCCGCTCTTTGAAGACAGGCAAAGCACCAGGACTCGACCTGATAACTGCGGAAATGCTACAAGCCGACTTACCCACCGCAGTCGAAGTCCTGACACCGCTCATTGAAAAGATCTGGATTGCCGAAGAACTCCCGGACGAATGGAACAAAGATCTTCTTATAACTGTTCCTAAGAAAGGTGATCTTAGCCAGTGCGATAACTGGAGAGGTATAACGTTGCTCTCGATTCCCTCTAAAGTTTTTTGCAAGATCATCCTGGATAGATTGTCGAAGGCCGTGGATCCTCTTCTACGCAAGGAGCAGGCTGGTTTCCGCTCGAACCGCTCCTGTATGGACCAGATCAACACTCTCCGTATCATACTGGAACAGGCATCAGAATGGCAGAGGGAGATTTATCTAACCTTTGTAGACTTCGAAAAGGCCTTTGATACGCTGAAGTGGTCTAGTATCTGGTCCCGCCTACTGGACATTGGAGTGCCGCCGAAAATAGTCCGTCTGTTGCAGAGTATTTACAAGAAATACTCCTGTAAGGTTACTCATAACGGCCTCATATCGGATGACATAACAGTGCATGCGGGTGTCCGCCAAGGCTGCCTCCTGTCGCCGCTCCTCTTCCTAGTCGTTCTTGATGGAATTATGCTTCGCATCTATGATAACAGGCGCCGCGGCATAGAGTGGGGATTATCCAACGTCTTGGAAGACTTGGATTACGCCGATGACCTATGCCTGCTGAGTCATACCCACGCCGATATGCAAGCAAAGTTAAACGATCTACGTCAGGAAGCGGCAAAAACGGGGCTCAAAATAAACATCCGGAAGACCCAAGAAATGAGATCTGGTGTGAAGAACCACTCACCGTTGCTGATTGGCACAGAGGCAGTGGAACGCGTCCACAAATTTACTTACCTCGGGAGTGTCGTGTCAGAGACTGGGGGTAGTGAAGAGGACATCGCTTCACGGATCGCCAAAGCCCGAGCAACCTTCGCGCAGCTGAGACCTGTTTGGCAATCGCGGAAACTGACCCGAAGGATTAAACTCAAAATCTTCGGGTCCAATGTCAAATCCGTGCTGCTCTACGGGTGCGAAACGTGGAAGGTCACAAAGGACATCTCACGCCAAATACAAGTCTTCGTCAACCGCTGTCTTCGTCGCATTCTCGGAATTTACTGGCCCGAGACCATCTCCAATGTAGAGCTGTTGGAGAAATGCCACGAGAGCCCGATCGACCGCCAGATCAAGCGTCGCAAGTGGAGATGGATTGGCCACACGCTCCGTAGGGGTCCCGACCACATACCCAAGCAAGCTTTGGACTGGAATCCCCAAGGGAAAAGAAAGCGTGGCCGTCCCCGTCAAACCTGGCGTCGCACCGTGTTGGCAGAAGCGACGAGCATCGGAATGACATGGAGCGAGGTGAAGCGTGAAGCTCAAGACCGATCGCGTTGGAGGACATCTGTGGACGCCCTCTGCCCCATCTAGGGGTTATAGGAAATTAAGTCAAGAGTGATGTCCAAGATAAATTTAAAAACTACATATGAATTTAAAAAATAACATTGGTATTGCCCGGATTTGAACGACCTTATGCACGAGAGGCAAGGATGTATGGTGGGTCCACACTACACAGACTTTATAGACTTTTGTCGGTGCAACACAGCAGTACAGATAAATGTCGGTGTATCAGAAAGGAAATCTGTGTAGTGTTCACCCACCACTAGCCAGCGGCAAACATTGTCTGTGCCTTGTAAAGTAATCGGTGCAGGTACCATTCAAACCGATTTTTCTTCTACACTTAATCTGACCATGGCAGTGATTTGTACCACACCTAACCTTTCACGGCATTGTCAGTGGCAGCCTATAGGTCGCTTTGACTGCAGGATTTAGTAAATTGAGGACTCTCCTAGTAAGACGTAATGCTACATTGTCTGATACAATTAACGTTTTTATTCTTTTACAGTTCCAGAACAGCTAATCTGGTGAGCCTCCTGGAATCTTTCGTGTTTCGGATGGGGAAAGGCGACAGACCAGTCAGAAGATACTTCGACTCCTACTCTTCACCCTTCTATGGATCCGAGAAGATAGCGTTCAATGCGAAACCAGTTTCGAGGAGGCAACTTTCCTTTTAGTTTTATTTGCATTATATACGCAAATGCTATTTTGTTTCTTTTAATCTTCAACATAAATGTACACCTAAGGACTTATACAAAACTCGACAATATTTAGCAATGGATTAAAAGATTCTTAATTTAATTTTGTATAGAAAATATGAATTACGCATAATTTGCTAAATGAAGGTGCTCTTCTTTTCTAAACGAAAATCGTTGATAGTCCTGACCCGATAGCGTAAATTCATAATGTAAAAAAAAGTTTCTTCTAGACAAGCGTGCTTCACCGTCCTTCGCATCATCGCTTACCATCAGGGGAGATAGTGGTCAAACGCGAGCCTATCATTCAATAAATAAAAATAAAAAAGGCATATTATTATTAACACTGACTGTTATACCACAGCTATTTAACCCGAAAAAAACCGTTTCATTGTTTAAGCCACGAGTGCGAAATTGCAGGAAAAATCTTCTGAATGAAAAATTTAAAAGAAATGTCTTGAAAGAAAGAAAGAAAAATATTTATTTGTGACCCGCCCAAAAGACACTAGATAAACAAAACAATAATAAAAAATAAAAATAAATCTCCCCGTGCGAGACCAAAGAGGCTCCTATCCCAGCATGTGCAACGATATAAAAAGAAAATAACGCTGCGCTGATATCTGATAGAGCCCACTGTCTTGGAAGAATTACCTACTGAACAAGTAGGTATTTTAACTATTTACTGATGTTTAGCTATTAAGGCCCGTATGCTCACACTCGACTCAAACTCAAAATTGGCCACACCTTCCAATCCACTACCAACCAATCACAACTCTCGAGTTTGGCATTACGATTCTTCATCTTGACATCACCATCATCATTTCAGCCATAAGACGTCCACTGCTGGACATAGGCCGCCCCCAGGCGTCACCACATTGACCGATCCCGTGCGTCTTACATCCAGCGCCTTCCCGCAACTTTAACCAGGTTATCGGTAGTGGGAGGCCTTCCAACGCATCGTCTTCCGGTTCGCGGTCGCCATTTCAGAACTTTTCGGCCCCATCGGCCATCCGTTCTGCGAGCAATGTGCCCTGCCCACTGCCATTTAAGTTTCGCAATTCTTCGGGCTATGTCGGTAACTTTGGTTCTCCTTCAGATATCCTCATTTCTGACGTGATCACGCAAAGAAATTTCGAGCATAGCCCTCTCCATTGCGTTTTAGGTGACTTTAAGCTTTCTGATAAGGCCTATTGTGAGCGACCACGTCTCACTGGACATATGTGTACTCAATAGAGTAAGAGCCCAGACGGTCCAGACGTTACCGAACTCTTTTAACACTAAATGTGTGGAAGGTAATGACAGTAACTTTACCTCTTTATTTCGTGATATAGAATCAGTGATAAAATTACAAATTGTATTGAACTGCAGCGAACGTAACATTTATACTGACCAAACCGGTGCTGGTGCATATGTAGTACCAAAATAATTAAAAATGTTAAGCTAAAAATAACCAGTTACAAGCAAGTAGATTATTAAAGTATTCAAAATGAAACATGTTTTCCTCTACTTCCACAACATTTTACAATCGCACATTGTGTCATAATTCAAGCAAATAAAAACGTCAAAAAGCATAATTAAACAGACGCAAAAACCAGTCCATACGTATAAATTCGCTATTGTGGACATTACAAAAGTTTGGTGCAACCGCAAGCTCGGTAGTTGGTGTATCCCATAGAGCACAGAACGCCCCGTCGGCACCGACTAGACACGCCAATGCTATAGGTAGAATCAAACCTACTAGCGACTCGGAACACTCCGTGAGTTGTTGTGCAGTAGCAAATTCTTGTGACTTTGAGTTTACCATCTTTGCACATAATAAGTAAGTCAACATCGCCCTAAACGAGCCGAGCCCAATTACATCAGGTTGCCTTAAACCAACTCCACTTCGTTCAGTTCGTATTGCACCACTAACAGTATGAAGGGATGCCGCGTGCGCGCTTGAGAAAAAAACCAAGAATCCGATTTCCGACATCACCTCTATGATCACACTACAGTCCCGGGTCGACTTAAGGTTGCCCTAGTCGACGGCACGATTTATTTTATGCGCGGGGTTAAAATGCATGCTATCTCATCCGACAACACGTGCGAAAGAGACAGATGCTGTGATGAGCAGTAAAAAGGGTCTCTAGTCTCCGGGTCTCTAGTCAAAATGGGCGTGCCCCAAGGTTCAATTCTCGGCCCTTTCCTTTTTCTTGTTTACATTAATGATCTCCCTTTTATGACGGCCAAATTATCGGATATAATTCTATTTGCTGATGATACTTCGCTAATTTTTAAAATAGATAGGAAAGATACGGATGTCTTACATGTCAATGAAAGTCTGGTTGTTCTCTCGGAATGGTTCGCAGCTAACAATCTTTTACTGAATGCGAAAAAAACAAAATGTCTAAAGTTCTCTTTACCAAATGTACCTCAACGTGACCTAAATCTAAATCTTGACGGCAAAAATCTTGAAATAATAGCGGAAACTGTATTCTTGGGGATTACTATCGATTCAAAATTGCAGTGGGGCGCGCACATTAGAACTCTTTCGGGCAGGTTAAGTTCGGCTGCCTATGCAGTAAGGAAGATAAGGCAGTTAACCGATGTAGCCACAGCTAGACTAGTATACTATGCTTATTTCCACAGTATTATGTCTTATGGCATTCTGCTGTGGGGGTCAGCAGCAGACGTTGACTCAATTTTTATCTTGCAAAAGAGGGCAATCCGCGCGATCTATAAAATGGGTCCTCGCGAGTCCCTCAGAGAAAAATTTAAAGAGATCGATATACTGACTCTACCTTCACTTTATATTTTGGAATGTATTTTGTATGTCCGCAAAAATCGAGGGCTTTTCAAAACTAGAAGTGACTTCCATAATTTAAATACACGCAGTAAGCACGAAATTGTAATACCCAAATTCAGATTAACGAAAACTAGCAAGTCTTTTCTTATAAACAGTATACGCTTTTATAACAAGTTGCCTAAGTCAGTTATAGAACTGACCGATGGAAAGTTCAAAAACTACATCAAACGTGTCCTTGTTAAAAAAGCATATTATAAAATCAAGGACTACGTTGAAGATAAAAAATTTGGCTTTGACACCCTCTGCGCATGCGGCTTCCCTGGTAACTCATAAACGGCACAAATATATGGATATCTCTAACTATTCTCAATCTCATTTTTTTTTCTCTTTTAATTAGACTTTTTACAATATTTTTCAATCATCATTATAGCCCTTAGCTAAGAATAGTTACAGCACTGATTACAGTATTTGTGCCACATGTTAAATTTAGAGTTGTGTTTTTTTTTTTTTTTTTTTTACCTTTGTATAGATTCTTTTACCTATTGTGAATGTGTGAACATTGTAGGCTTTCTAGTTTTCTAGATGATTGTTAACATTTGTTAACTTTTTATTTCGTGCATTATTTTTTTTTTTTTCTTCTCAATTTCGTACGACTTATTGTCGGGCCTACGTTGTCCCCCCATATCCAAGTACTAATGCTGTAACATGGAAATATTGTAAACAAAACAATTTAAAAGAGTAACCATGGAGTTTCTTGCCGGTTCTTCTCCATAGGAAACGACTAACCCGAACCGTGCACCTTTTGTCGACGTTTTATAAGTGCCCATGTAGGCCTATGTAAAATAAAAATATTTGATTTTGATTTTGATTTTGATTTTAAAAGCTAGTTCGCGTACGAATTAGCACTTTTGCAAATTTTTTGATGATTTAGGACAAAAACGAGCGCGCGAAATTTTATAAACAGACCTTTGGGAGTATTGCTATCATGTAAAAACGACTAGATGTATAATTAAAAAATAAAATTATTTCCATTGTTAAACTACTAATCTATCCCAGTATGGTAGCTGGTATTTATTTCCGCCCAAATATGCGTTAAAATTAGTGTTGAAATATGGAACTTTCGACGCTCATAACTTTGAAACATATTTTTTTTTTTACTTTTTTTGTATCCATAGAGGGCTAGATAATGATTAGAAAAATTGATAACATTTTCATTTTGAACGTACACCATCAAACAGTGGAGTACGATTACTCCACTGTTTGACGGTGTACGTCAGACTACGTTTGTATGGAATAATTTTCGACTAGTGCAACCTTAAGAGCCCGAAGAGTTTTCTTTGATGCACACAGGCCATTCAAGGCCTACCTCGCTGTGGGAAAAAAATACCTATCACTACCAGACTTCTTAAAACCCCAGGAAAACCTGATGCAGTGTCCCAAATTAACATACACCTGCACTTTGGAAGGCCTTACGCCACTGATACCGCAATTGGCGTAGCCAGCTACTGGGCCCAAAATATTTAAAGGGTTTTTCTCAAACATGCATGGAAATATTGTCATTATTTTAGAAAAAAGAACACGCGAAGTACTGAATTTACGGACAATGAAAACCAAATCCATTGCTGGAGCGTTTTTTGAATTTGGAACATTTCAACGCTCCAGCAATGTTGTATGAAATGGCGTGCTGGGGTTATTAGATACTCTTTGATTGGATCTCTTTTATCATTCTTGGCGTAAAGTAAGTGTCTTTGCTTAGTACAAATTGCGTTCACGTGGCTGTATAGCCATAAATGCGTTTGCTATTCGGCACAGGTGATAAATAGAAAATCGGCGGCAAAGCTGAAAATTCGTCTTGATTTGTTATTTAAATATTTAATAAATATAAATTTAATAATTAAAATGGGTTCCAACGGTTCATGGTCCACCAGATTTAAGATCAGAAGCCAAATTGGCAATGGAAAACCTGCTTCCAGCGAAGTCAAAAGAAAAATACATGAAAGTACATTAGTACATACATTTTATGATTTGGAAAAACGATAAAAAAATGAATTTTTCTCCGAAATAGTATTTTTGGCATATTTTAATGAGATTTCTAAAACTAAAAAGCCATCTACATTATGGGCAATTTATTCCATGCTGAAAGGTACAGTTCATGTTAAAATGGCACTAACTTTAAAAATTAAGGAAATTTAACTACTTTTTTATTTCCCTGCATTCTTTTGAGAAAAGCATTATATATGCCTCGGCGGAAATGGCAATTGCCTGTCTCGTATTAGTGAAGTCCTCGCCTACGGCTCGGCCTTCAAACTCATACTCGACCTGCAATTGTCTATTTACCGGCCTTTGCAATAATGTACTATTCCATCAACACGAAAAGAACAAGAAAAAATCATGTGACAGCATGGATGAGGGGTGGATACTGTGCAGCGAAAATCAAATTTCGTAGAAATCATTACATATGAAACAACCTATATTGTTATTCGTATCCGTTCAATTATTCTGAGCACAAGTTTAGGCTGCCAAAGCTGTAGTCACAATTGTCACGAATCGTCAATTTCTTTGAGTAGACGATGACACTCACTGACACGTTTAATGTGCGATTCCCTAGCTTTCTGCAAGCGAAATGTCGCCGCTAATTGCGTACCTTCAAAGAATGACGCACGGTTACTTTGTATACATTTCTTCATATGTTCAAAAATCTGCCCATTCGACAGCATAAAAAGGAATGAATACTGTTGAATTGTCATAATGACAGCGTGTGCGCTTGCTAGGTTGCTGCTGCCACCTGCAATTAGCTACGGAAAAACTCCTTTAATTTCTATGTTTTTTTTTAATGTTTTCTTTTAAGTGGCCGCCGACATTCTTCAATTAAAATTATATACCGCTTTTTGGAGAAATGTTCCTGTTCGTTCGTATGTAGTTCGTTCATTTGTTTTTGTCTGTGAATATAACTGTGCGCGATATTTTCCGTATAATGCTGTGTCGCGGTATTGTTGATACAAAGTAAGTTGTTTAATTAAATCTCAGTTGTATGCACATGCTACGAGTATACGAGATAGCTGCTAACTTGGTGTTAAGAAAATCTATCTGTCAGCATGGTTATCAGCGAAGCTACTAATAGAGTATAGGTACTCGGTCGGTATTACTAACATATAAACATACAAACAGACAAACATACACACATACAGACATACAGACATACAGACATACAGACATACAGACATACAGACATACAGACATACAGACATACAGACATACAGACATACAGACATACAGACATACAGATATACAGACATACAGACATACAGACATACAGACATACAGACATACAGACATACAAACATACAAACATACAAACATCAAACATACCAACATAAACTTATGAAATTTGGATTAGACTTGATTTAAGACTAGGTTTAGATTAGACTTAAGACTAGCCGTTTAGACCAGTACTGAGGGGTATCTGCGCTTTAAAATAAATACTTTTTCTTTATTTTTGAACAATCCCTGACGTTTTAGCATTTCACCATCGCTGATAGAATGGCGCTTTGTCCGGAGTATTTGATCCTGCCTACCTTCGCTGTTAAAGGGAAGAAATAATTCGTAACTTTTTTTTATCTTTTATCTTCATCCAGTTAACAAATTAAGGCCATTGGCCAAATCGACTCCTAGGTACCAAATAAATTCACTCAAATTTTTATTCAACGAGTGTGCTGCCATTTGTCTTACGACACATAAATGAAAAAGATGCTGTAAATCAGAAAACGACAGCCAGTAAAAGAGGGACTTGCATTTATTGAGATAACGGTAACGTATACAATGAAGTGTCGTTAGACATTTCTACAGCTATTGGAAAAGCGAAGTACATACCTACTTACCATTTTTTGTTTTTATTGGAGTAGGTATGTTAAAATATGTCACATTATGATTACGACAAAAACCATGTCACATCGTTTTACGTTCAAGACCATTTAAATCGTTAGATTAGATGAATCTGTACCAGGCTAGGTGACCATAATTTGTTATATAAGGGCGAAGGGGTTGCACTTCCCACAGTGCGGGAGACAATGCAGCAGCAACTCTAAAGTGTTTTTAACAGTGCTTATTGCGTTGTTTTTGTGTACATAATCTCAAAACTTAAATATTATGGAAACTATTTAATTGCTAGGGGGAAAGGGGGTACTCCCTAGACCAAGACCAAAATTGGGGCTCAGTTGACTTAAGCTTCTTTAACATAAAATGAAGGACATAAGTAGTCCTTTCAGAAAATATGAAACACATTGCTTTGTCACTTGTTTTATCTTTCTTCAAATTAATTTTTACCTTTTAATTAATTATCGTCTTGACAGGATTTTTTCGGACAACAAAATCGCGATATATTTTTAACATATAAAATTTGATATAAAATGCATTTCATCTATTAAACCGATGGATAAACGTCGATTCGTACACGTAAGAAGCGACGTTTATCCATTTTATTAGATTTAGTTTTACAAGTTTATTAGTTGGAAAGGATGTAATATTTTTTATATTCAATATTATATATAACGGAGAACCGAGACCATTCGAAATTTTAGAAATCATGACGTCAGCAGAGCTGACGTCACCATCTCCACCGCAAGGCTCAGTCATTGCAAAAATGAATACACCCAATTTATTTACTTACGTTTTATTCTTATCACAATTAAGAAAGCCTCAAATCTAAATTAATAATACAAATCGTACTCACAAGATATTGTAATTAAACTTCAGCAGCCTTTACAAAATTTACTTTTCTTCTGGCTTCGCAGCGGCTCGTCATTTTTATTCCAATCAATGGCGTCGTCGTTGCGAAGTCATTACACTTATATTTTTTTTACAAATTGCAGGTAACATTGATTAAAGTAACAAACTATGATTTGTTAATTCGTTTTACTATTTTTAGCACTCGATTTTACATTGAGTTAATTATTTATGGCTTATGTTTAACTTACCACCAGATATAGTAACATATAACAGACAAAAATAGTAAATGATCACCAAAATTAAACCCGCATCTTATTGTAAAATTATAACCAAAGTTTTAACATCTCGCTATCCTGTTTAGGCAAAATGACTCCAAATAAATCATTGTTAACCCAAAAGTAGTAAATGATCACCAAAAGTAGTAAATGATCACCAAAATTAAACCAATGACCAAAAAGATTATAAAATTTCTGGGAGCAACTTGGAAGTAGCGCTCGCCGGCCGCTGCCGCGGCACCGCTCGCTTTGCTCGCTCGGCTCGCGCGCGGTTGGTCACAGTTCTAACCTAACCTAACCTATTTTACAACATTAAATAGCGCAATAATTTGCTATTAAAATTTGGTGATCAATTTACTAAATTTGGTGATCAATTTACTAAATTTGGGTTTCATAGTACAATTTTAGGTAATAGAGGTTATGGTCACAAAGTAATTTTAGGTGGTCATTATATTTATCCCCATTATTTATTGCTTAAAACATTTTAAACATTTTAATAGACACGCGCTATGTTTTTTCGCTTGACAAACAGTAGTTCAAAAAAAATCAACCAAAAACATTATTAAACTGACGCAAATCGCTTATTAATTAAGAAATGAATTAAGCAATAGATAACTTGTTTTTTAAACCTAAGTATTAATAATCCTTCAGTGAACCGCTGTTATAACACTAACTACGAGTCATAACACGGCTTTTTAAATTGAAAAGTAGCAAACTGACTACAATAATCAAATCTCCACTAATTTAAATCTATCTAGTCATATTTAACTGTTAAGTTTTAACCTAAAGTTAATATTTTTAAAGTTTAAGTTAGCCTTGCGTCGACATATATGTACATACTTAAACACTAAACAAAAAAAAAATAATTAAAAAGGGTACTGATAAATTAACCAGGAACATCTTATCTTCCTCACTGGTTGATTTTGAGGTACCGTATTTGACCGATGCGTTGAACGCTTGGAAAATGGCTTGTCCCAATACGGATTTGCCCGACAACCTGTCCTCCCAGAGACGATGGGATGTGCCGCTCTGCAGTATTATACAGAATAATCTTATAAATACATCGTCTAGTACTGCTGAGCGTGCGCGTCTGCTGGCTGTGGGGGAATGGGAGTCGGGTTTGTGGCTTCAAGCACTCCCGTCATCCACCATAGGCACTATGATGGATGACTCTTCGTTTCGGCTCGCAACCTGTCTACGCTTAGGCGCACCTTGTGTTGCTTCACATCGGTGTCAATGTGGTGAAGCTGTCGGCAGCCTTGTGCACCATGGCCTGTCTTGTTGCAAGAGCGCAGGACGCATAGTACGGCACGCCAGCATCAATGACATTATTCGTCGAGCCCTTGTCACCGCCGGCGTACCAGCTGTATTAGAACCTAATGGCTTGGTACGTGACGATGGGAAGAGACCGGATGGCATGACATTGGTGCCGTGGAAGGTGGGTAGGCCTCTGGTGTGGGACGCAACCTGTGTCGACACCCTTGCGCCATCTCATATTCCTAGTTCGGCGGGCTGTGCTGGCACTGCTGCTGCAGCTGCTGAGGCCCTCAAGCGGCGCAAATACTGTAACCTAATTGGTAATTACAGTTTTGAGCCGTTTGGGGTCGAAACGCTTGGGTCATGGGGCCCAAGTGGACGTCTCCCTTTTAAGGAGATCTCTCGCCGACTGATCGACACTGTGCGTGACCAGGGCTGGCTCTTTCTTTGGGCAAAGAATCAGCATTGCCATTCAACGTAGCAATGCTGCCAGTCTTCTGGGCACGTTCCCGGATCACAGCGATATGGATGAGTACTTCGACGCCTAAGTGTACCTTTCTTTTGTATATAGTGTAAGTAGTTAGTTTAATTTTAATTTTGTAAAGTTTACTTTTGTTATAATAGTTAGATTTAGTTTTACTAAATTTTAAGTCACTTAAAAAGGAAAGAACCGTGCTGTTTTAGTTTTTATGGGAATAATACACCGTGTAAACTGTTATACACACGTAAATTGAAACGGAAATAAAATAATAATTATCTTTTAATCCACGATTTTGACTTAACTTACTAACTAGCGTATGTATAAGTAGCTCCTGTCAGCGGCTTCACCCGCGTGAAAAGTGTTATTTCATCCCAAGGGAACATTTTACCGGGAGAAAAGTTACATATGTGGTATTCCAGTCTGTAATCTATCTCTGTGCCAAAATTTAGAGATCCGTTAACTCGTTCTGGCGTGATTGAGTAACAAATATACAACCATCCATCCATGCAAACTAACGCATTTAATGTAATAATACTAGCAATATTAAAAAAAAAAATTTTTTTTTCTCCGTCAGTGGGATTATCAAATAATATTGGACATGTATATTTTGCTTTATGAAATAAATAAAAATTTACACAGATAAAGCACATCAAAGTTCAGGAGCGGCGGCTTGTGATGAGTAAAAGAGCAGCACGGTATGACGTCACACGATATTTTAACACACTGTATCGTCGTCATTTTTTGTTTACGTGACAATAGAAAAAATACGTGTCCAATATTTTTAGGTAAGCTAACTGACGGACTAAATAGTTTTTTTTGTCATCAACCCTATTTCTCACCTGGTCTATCATAATTATGGCTGGCAAATAATATTCTCTTCTTCTTCTTTTTATATTCCTATGCAGTGTATTGCAGAGGGCGGGCGTCCCTATTAAATGAACAGGTCAATATTGATAGGATAAAATTGGTCTTCCTGGCAAATGTATTATTTTTCTGGATCCAGCTGTTAAACGTTTACGCAAAAGTAATAAAAACGAACATGGTGCCAACTAAATTAGTTAATAAATTTTACCACAGTTCGGTTAGTTACAGAACTCGCCAACAACATTTCCAATTTGTTAATTAATAATTGTTATGTTTTAAGACCTAATGTTTGTGAATTAAGTTGTAAACCAAATACGCTGTGGCTAAAAATAATCTTGAATCGTGTATTTCTCGTGTATTGAGAGCAGTGTTGGCCCAGTGGTATCAGCCGCGACTTACAAGTTGTAGGTCGTGGGTTCGAGCCCAGGCAGGCGCTTTACTTTCAGTAAATTATTTCATCACCACTGCTCTCAAAACGGTGAAGGAAAACATCGTGAGGAAATCGGCATGTCCTAGAACCAAAAATTCGAAGACATGTGACATCCACCAACCCGCACTGGGCCCGCGTGGTGGATTACGGCCCATTCCCTCTCACAGAGAGGAGGCCTGTATCCCAGCAGTGGGAACATTAATAGGCTGATGATGTGATGATGATGATGTAATAATAATAATAATAAAGAGAAAGATAAACAAATCAAGTATCTTGACTTGGCTCGCGAGGTTGTCGACATGTGGGATGTGGACACAGCGATCATTGTACCGATAGTCGTGTCAGCCAATGGCTTAATAGCCACGAGCCTCGACCAACATCTTAGAAGGCTCTCGTTAGGCGGCTGGGTCAAGGGCCTGATCCAGAAAGCAGTACTGCTGGACACGGCTCGTATAGTTAGGAGGTTCCTCTCTCTGGAGCCCTGACCGCCGGTAGCTTGGACCCTGTTCCCGATACCGGTGGGCCTCTATTTTTTATATTTTTAAATGTTTTTGTTTTTTAATTTATTTTATAAAAATATTTAAAAATGTAAATAATAAGAAAACTGATTAATAAAGGAAATAATAATAATAATGTTTATTCATTTAAAAAAACATTGCAGTACATGCTAACAGTTTACAGTAATTGTTTACCTTATAGTGTACTACAATAAAATGTAGGGTGTGGTGCTGCACTCCTAGCTAGGTTAATAGATAACCTGTGTTAAGGAGTACAGTGCCGATCCCCAAGGAAAGAAACGATAATATCGTACACAGTATGTATTATGGGTGCTCGCCAAACCTCTGGGCCACCCCATAGCCGGCTTTCAGATGTGCAATGTGCAAGGTGCTGTTTTTGTATAAAATTTATTACCGCGCAGCCAGCGTACCCAACCTCAGGGCGGCCAATAATGATGTGCTTACTACAAGCAATGTTGATAAACTTAAAACTAAAAAGCAAAACAACAAGTTAAAAGAAAGAAAAAATATTGGATAAGTATATAAACCAAAAGTAAGTCATGTAACTTGTGGGTAGGTGAACATTTTGTTGTGACCAAGAGTGTGTATGTTGTCATGTGCGAATGCAAGTAGTATTCCGCTAGAGGTTACGAGTCATAACCTGTAGCGGAATAAATTGTATGACCGTAACGAATGTCAGTGAGACCCCGATGCGCATCTTTACAGTAATTATAATTTATTTTATTGTATTTATTGAATTAAATAGCATATTTTATTAAAATATATATGTATACTCCATTTACTATAGCATTAGACAGAAGTTAAAAAAGGCTCTTTTAGGTGCACACTTTGTAATAAAAATACAACTAACACTATTACAGTCAAGATTGATGTGGAGTTAAATATAATCAATTTAATTAACAGTTGTCACACTTAATTGCACTTATTTAACCTATCTACCTTCTGAAATTACAAGGCCTTCATTTAATATTATTTAGTTTTTACATAAAATAATGTCGTGTCAATGTTTAAAACCTAAAAGAAGCAGGGGCGGACAGTACCGGAAACGTTTTTCATGTCACTATAACTCGACCAAATCTAAAATGTTACCTATTCCCTTAATAAGTTGTGGCAGCACGTGTTTTTTAATTTTGTCGGATTATGATGTCATCTTTCCGTCAAATTGCATAAATAATCTGCAGTTGTCAATTGTCATTCGCTTGTGGATACTTGTGAATGCTACGCCTTTTCTCGTTGTTATTGTTGAATTTTCGTGGTTTAGTTGTTATTTGTTTCTGTTGTTATTGTTTTGTTATCGTTATGAGTGTTAGTTATGTGTTGTTCGTACAAAGCGGTACGTTTTGTTGAACTATGGACAGGGACGATCCTGGTGCAGGCCCGAGTGGCTTGCAAGCGCAACATATACGCTCTGAAACTGCTGGTAACGCTGATCAGTGTCAACAGCGTAAAAAACGTGGCCCCAACGTTGATCACGACGTTAAAATATTGTCTCCCAAGAAAAAGAGAACAAAGCAAACAACGCTTCGTGCTGCAGAAAAAAGAACATTCATAAATATTTATAAACATGTTAAGGGGTCCAGGCTTATAGGACGCAGTTAATTAACAAAACTGCAGAAATTGCAGGTAAGGATCATAAAATTATTAACATAATAAATAAACGTATTTGAAAGTAACATGATTTGTGAGGTAATAACATACATTATTAATCTTATTTTATAGGTATATCTCGTGCAACAGTCTATAATGTACTGAAAGAGTACAATACAGAAGGTCGCCTGCAATCACTCCCTCCTCGCCAACGGAAATACTCAAAATCTGACGATTATGATGATATAACGTTAAGTGGAATACTCGTATGGAGAAAAAATCATTCTTTTTTCTTTGATAATGAGTTACCAACGTTGGACAAGATTCTGGAAGCTGTAAATAGTGATGAGTCTCTACTCGATTTTAAAAGAAGCACTTTTACAACATAATCAACAAAAAAATAAAATTTACTTACATTAAAAGAAGCAGAAAAAGTGCCCTAATTGATAAACAAGAGATTGTATTATGGAGGGTGAAATATCTCCATGAAATTAAGAGATTAAGGAACGAAGGAAAAAAAAATATTATTTAGATGAGACTTGGCTAAATGAAGGTACAGTGCTGCTAATATTTATAGCCTGAAAGAAGGTTACATAACTTGGTAAGCTATGTAAAGCCTCCTTTATGCAAAACAATACAGTGAAGTATTAATAGTTCAACATAAGTCAATATAATAACAAAACATAAGTCGATATAATATTGTATTTACATCTATAATTTTAATTATACATACAGGACACACGAAATGCAAGGTATGGCAAGACAATACTATTAAGTCAAAAGAAGCACACCGGGCAGGTTTATCATCTGGTTTAAAGAACCCAACTGGAAAAGGAAGACGGCTTATCATTGGCCATATTGGTAAAACTTGATTTAAATGTATTTCTTTTGATAATTTCAAAAGAAATACATTTAAATCAAGAATTGATCAACGAGTGATCATTTTACTAATGATTTAGTAATGTGACATTACCAAATCATTAATAAAATGATGACTCCGTTCTCTGTCACTGAAATCTGGTTAAGTCTTAATGCCTCCCCTCGGAGAAAGATATTTATGGTTGTAGATTAACCTGTTCAAGGACAGTAATGATGCAGTTAATTTCGGTTGCTACTTAAAGGTTAAAATCTATTTCCAGCGATCAAGTAATCTACGCCACCGGTAAACAATTATTGATTTACTTTTATTTCATTTCACAGGATTAACGGATGGGTTTTTAATGGATGGTGAATTAATATTTGAAGCCAAAAAGGGTGATGGAGACTACCATTCTGAAATGGATGCACACAATTTTGAAAAGTGGTTCAAATTAATATTGTCAAAAATCGAGAGTGGTGCAGTTATTGTTATGGATAATGCACCATATCATTCGAGGAAATTGGAGAAGCTGCCAACTACAGCCACACGAAAGGCAGATATTCAGTAGTGGCTAAAAAACAAAAATATTCCATTTAAGGAAAAAGATCTCATCATCATAAATCTCATCGCACACTTCTGTCTCTGGAAAATGTTTTCTTAGTTGGTATTTAGCTTGTGAAAGTGTATTTTTGTTAATTCTCTGTCATTCTAAATTATTATAGTTAAAATTATGACTTTTGTTACCACCCATGTCAATTAATTATTATCATTTGTGATGACTGATGGTAGCAGTGACTAAATTGTTAAGTGGTGTTTTGTGTTGTATTTATTTGGTTGATTGAAAACATGGACATATTGTGATAAAGTTGTTTTTAATAAACTGATTGTTACTATTTTTTTTTTCATTTCATGTACCTATCCAAGAATCGTGACGAGTAGATAGATAGAATACGCTTTATTGTATGCCATACATTGTGACTTCCAAAAAAAAACATATACATTATTTATTAAAATTGTTTGAAATTGACTTGAAAATAAAAGGTTTCGTACTCCTGCTTCTGCGAGCCTCTTTTGTCTAATGTTATAATAAATGGAGTATAGTTAGTAATTTTATATTCTTTATTTTATTTTTTAGTTTATGAACTTTTCTGTTTCGTCGTAATGTTTACTTTGTAGGAATGAGTAAACAGCCTTTTTACATTTGTAATATGAAATACCATATATTGGACAGTGCCTGTTTATCTTGTTATAGAGAGCCGGGCCTTGGAAGTAAAAAAATCTTCTAGAAAAGGATGATCGTATTCGTGGGAGTGTGCATATTATGTCTTTTCGTCGTTTTGTTAATTTTTTGTATGGGGTTTTTGATGTTGTATTACTTGTAGAATAAAATGTTGTCGTATGTTGAGAATTCCCCAGTGACTGTACAATTCATTGGTAGGGAACATAAAATGTCGAAAAGTTGCAACCTTTAAAATGGCCCTATGTGCGACTTCCAAGGGCATCAAAATAGTCTTAGCAGCACCACCCCAGCATGAGATACAGTATGAGATAATAGATGAGCATAGTGCAAAATAGACAGTACGAATAATTTTAAGGTTTGCAACATGTCGAAGGGTTCTAAATATGTAAATTAGTTTTCTAACTCTACCCGTAAGTAGATTAATATGTGTCTTAAAGTTTAAATTTTTATCTATTATTATACCTAGGTATTTTGTATGGTCAACGTTAACTAAGGGTGGACAATTACATGATGTCTTTGTGAGGCAAGTGTGTGCTTTTAATGATAGGGCTGTATGTGGTTGGGAAGCCGCGCTAATTGAGTAAGTTAGAAAATTTGTTTTGCTGGTATTTAAGGTAAGGGTGTGTGCAGTCAGCCAGTCTAAGGTTGTGTTAAGGCCGTGTTGTGTTACTAGTTCTAGCTCAGACCAAGTGTCTGCGGTGAAAGTTATAGCGGTATCATCAGCAAATGCAACAACCCTGCCATTAGGAATTTGGAGGTTGCACAAATCATTTATAAAGATAATGAAGAGGGTGGGACCCAATATGCTGCCTTGGGGCACCCCGTAGCAGATGGAAAGCTCTTCACTACTGTAGCTATCAATTCTGACAGTTTGTGTGCGATTACTTAGGTAACTATAAAATAGATCAAGAGCTGCCCCCCTGACGCCCACACCCTCAAGCTTGAGTAGAAGAGTAGAGATGGGAACCGTATCAAACGCCTTTGCAAGATCTAAGAAGACTGTAAGAGCTTTTTTATTCTGGTTAAGATGTAGAACAACATTGTTGGTCACATCTTGTACTGCATCACAAGTTGATTTATTTCTGCGAAACCCATACTGTTGTGGGGATAATATATTGTAACGTTCAAGATATTTAATTAGTCTTTTGTTAATGAGACGTTCGAGTACTTTGGATAAGGCGCTCAGAACTGCAATAGGACGATAATTGCTGGGTAGATTCCCATCACCACCCTTGAATATTGGATGAATTATTGCCTTTTTCATGGAAGTGGGAAATACGGACGTTTCAAAACTAAGATTAAAAATATGGGACAGTACGGGCGCCAGAGTATTAGCATACTTCTTCAGAAACAGGGATGAGATGGTATCCCAACCAGTGGCAGCGTTTGATCGCAGTGAACCTATAGTAGATATAATTTCATCAGGGTCTGTTGCTTCCAAGACGAATGATGTGAGTGGAATTGTTTTTTTTTGGGTCTTTGGAAGAGTAGTATCATTGCAGATATTAGCTGCAAGTTTCTTGCCAATGCTCACAAAGTAAGAATTCACTACATTGCAACATTCTATTGGTGTTGGTGCGCAGGTCAGAAGCTGTTTGGGTGATTTATTGTTATTGGTTGTGTTCGTAATTTCCTTTATAGTTTTCCATAATGCTTTTGGATTGGAACTTGCTTTATTAAGTTCTTGCGTGTCAAATAATCTTTTTGCTTTTTTCAACAGGCCTGAACAGAAGTTTCTGTATCGTTTATATGTTAGCTTTAGTACTTCGTTATCAGGAGATAATTTAAGCTTTCTATGTAACGCGTCCCTGTTTCTTATGCACCGTAACAATCCTGGGGTGATCCATGGTTTGAAAGTTCTCTTCCTTGCTGGCACCTGTTTTAATGACGTATTTTTTGAAAAAACTGATGCTTAGAGGCATATTAAGTTATCAGTAGCTGAGTTAACATCTTGTATAGACAGAATATGATTAAAATCAATTTGGGATATTGACTTATCCAGAGCCTCGTAATCGATTCTAGTTATTGTGGGCATGAAAACGGTGCGTACGCGCTGCTTTTCTAGGCACAGCAAGGAAGAGTGATGATCAGTGACTGTGGTGTCATATACAAACGATACACATGGACATTTTGTTTTTAAAAATAGGTGATCCAGGCAATTTTTCCCTCTGGTTGGCAGAGTATGGGCAGGGAGAAAACCATGAGAGGCCAAACAGTTCAGATATTCGTGGGAACGTGTGTCAATAGTAGTGGCTTTTATATCTATATTTAGATCACCAGTTATTATTACCGTTTTAAATTTCTGCAGTAATGGTAGTAGATTATTCAAAGCTAAAAGAAAATCATGGATATTATCATTTGATGGTGAACGGTAAATGCAAACTATTGCCACTTCCGATTTTATTTTAATAATCAGGCCAGAAGCGGCTTGATTAAAGTCTGGTTCTTCATATGTAACAAGCAAATCAGACTTGGAATATACCACCACACCATCACTCTGATTAAGATGTTTGGTGGTCCTATGCATAGTATAGTTTTGCAGCATCGGTATATAGAAATTGTTAGAACAGGCTAACCAACACTCTGTTAAGACCACCAGGTCACAGTCACAAGAGATACGGTGCAGCAGGGTTTGTAGATTTAGGAAATTACAATTTATAGAACGTATATTTTGCGAGAGTACTTTTAGATATTTATTCGGTTGTTTTATATATGTGTTAGTCAGTTCAGGGGCACATGAGTGAATTTTTGATACAGAAAGTTCGTCTATTCCATCAATTAAATGGTTTACGTCATTATTCATTTTTACATTGTAGAATAGGTTGGTGAGTGGGGTTTAATTGGGTGATCAATAATGACTTAGGTTCTTGTATTATGCGTATCTGTTGAATTTGACGAGAGAAAGTATGACACGGTATCGAATTGAGCATTTTAACAGCTCCATAACAAACGCAGGGCAATAAACACCACCAAGCATTCGCAAAAACTTCCTGATTGCACAGCAGGATCAAAGTGCACATTCGCGATAGATGTTGTGATCGTATAGAGAGTAAATCTCTTAGTGTTACATATGTAATGCTTACATGAAATTCGTAGATAGATTCATAATAATAGTATAGATAGTCAATCAAGTTACATGCATGAGTTTTTACATTTAAATCTTTGAAGTAGCTAATATTAGAGATTACTTTATCTAAATTTAGAAATATATAGGTAGTAAAATAATGATAGTTGTTACTTAGTCAGGCATTTGAGACATCGTTGGTAGTTGCGATGTTAGTAGAGGCCAATTGTTGCAATTGTTGTTCACTTTTGACCAGGATGGCTTGACTGTCTGGATCCTTTTTCAGCATTACTCGTCCGCTTGAGGTCCAGCAGAATCTATATTTGTTCGTTTTAGCATAATTCCTGGTGAGGTAAAACAGTCTTCTGGTGTGAGGGGTCAACTGTTCGGCTATGTATACCGGTGTCCCTGGTGTAGTTTTTAAGCCTAGTTGTGTTGTGCACAACTAGGCTTAAAAACTACACCATGTGATGTGTATTTCTTGTGTAGTTTTTTAAAAATCCTCACACTAAGAATTTCTAACAGTATCGTGGTTGCGTTAACAAACATTCGGAACAACTATCTGTAGGCCATATATTTGTTCCGTGCGGGAATAGAACCCGCGACACGCAGCGCAGCAGCCGATCGCTCAATCATTACTCTAACCGAGTCGTCAAATCAAATTGTTCTTGAATGAAGAACTTTTAATGCGATTTGTCAATAATGTTTCGTCCCTAAACGTTTGTTGCAACACCGAGTCAACCGGCTGTCATTGATTTTTGACAGTTGTTAGTTGACGGTTGACAGGTGTTATTAGTCTAGAAAATTTGGTGAGATCGCGTGCAACGCTAAATAGGGGTCTTGTTGTGATTATCTATAATCGTTAAATAATCAACCCCAACTGCATCGGAATTGCATCAACAACATCAACTGATTCGCGATTTGTATTGTGCGGCGTGTTGTGCTTTGGTTTTTGTGTATATTTCGCGCAAAGCGAGGGAATTTTGGCGGGAGCGTGTCCAGGTGTCTGCAGGGAATCTTAGCCCCCCGACCACACCCCTTACCCTTTATTATATATATTCTTCTATCCGTAATCTCCCGACCTGGAACGGTATTGAACGACCCCAGGAGCTCACCGCGGAAATCAAGGTGAGTACTAGTGTTAATTAGTATACTTGTCCCATTTCCCACCTGTTAGACAGGAACCAGTATCTTTCCCCAATAAGGAACAGACCCCTAGCTTTCCACTGCTGCGACCGCAGTTTCGTGGGTACTGGTCCTGGTAGGATCCAGGAGTCACAGCGCTGATATGGGCCCCATTGTTCGCCTCTTGACTTTGTGATCCGAAGGTATGTACTAAACAGATAGGTACAGTCAATCTGTCTAACTCTTGACCCATTGAACCAATAAATCGTTTGAAACTTCAAAACATTAACGTTTTCTTGTTATAGCACTCATGGTCCACTTAAGACATTTCAAATAATATAAAAACTGTGTCAATACGGGCGTCGGTTTGTGTAATTTTGACGTTGTTGATGGTTAAATCTTGTTGATGGTAGGCATTATTTAGTTCCTATATTTATTTACTAGGGTAGGGCAGAGCAAATTACTTGCAGAACAGATGGCCGAAGCGACGGGGTTAGGGGTTCTGGGGTGGTGCCCGCGTACAGCAAGGCGCAGCGATGAGTGTCGTGGGAGTCCGCTGGGTGCAAAACACACAAGACAGATGTAGTGACTTCTGGCGACACTTGGGGAAGACCTATGGCCAGTAGTTGACGTCTTTTGGCTGATATGATGATGATGATGACAATATTGAAGAATTTGTTGTGTTGTTACAGATTCCTGAGTAGGATATTACTGAACTAGCTTGAGTTGATATCATTTAAATATTGAGTTCTTTCGACTAGAACCAGCCTATTTATACGTTTAGACAAATGAAGAGGCGTCACATAGCAACAACTACCGGTGACATTAGTTTGTCAATTAATTTTAGATTTAAGTTTGTAAAAATACATTAATTGTGTACTTATTTGATTAGTAATTAATAACACTTTTTACTAATATTTTTAATGGATTTAGCTAACAATTACTTTACTTGAATGAACTAGCAGTCAGTGATCTACCTTCCATTTTTGATTTTTAAAATATTACTCAAATAAAAAGAAATCTTTACATTAACAATACTTAATTCGTGTTTCCGTTAAGTCATCTGCCTTTTTGAAGTTTGATTTCGTCTGTGGTACTATTTACATTTAGTAGCGCTATCATACATAAATGAATGTAACGGGTAAAACCGTGAGGTCCAGCTAGTTAATCACAGTTGTCTTTAGACGAATTATGGAGTTCAAGTCCTGAATCTGGGATTGCTAAAAATCAGGGTAAAAGCAATACCATCTACATAATTATCTTCTATCGCACATGCGGCACGGCAACGATTTGTCTATAGTTTTCTCTGTCTACGCTTCGAGGCTCTAGACAAGTGACATTCCATCAGCAATAACGGTAGTCAAATGACAGGGACATTTTGAGGTGCTATTTTAGTGTTTTTTTTAAAGAAAATACCTGTTAAAAATCTCTGGGAGTACAGAACTAAGTTGGTATTTCGATCCTGCAAAATCATTTCAAAACATACAGTTAAAATATTTCTTCGGAAACTTGTTCGTACTTTGCTAAAATAACGCAAAACGGGTATCGATTTCATTCAGTCAAGTTTCATATCGGTAATCCCTGGTCTATCCATATGCCCGGTGCATGGACCGTGATCAGTAAGGCTCGCACAAGTTGCGACCAAAAACAGACGGTCCTAAAAAAATAAAGTAGAATTTTAGTAATAATGTAGGTATATTATGTTGATGGCTGCATTGAAAAGTCTCCCACTAGGTGGACCCATCGGTCCACCTGATTAAGGTTGCAGGAATTCGGTGGATACGAGAAGCACAAGACCGTCAAAGTGGGGATATTTTGACGAGTGAGAGGTTTATGTCCAGCAGTTTGAGAGTAGTTAATCCATTTGAGTTTATCGACACGAAAAGAAGAAGAAGCTAAAATTATGCTATAAATATTAGCTATTAATTATAATTATTTTCTTTTGTAAATATTTATATATTATTTGGGCCCAGTAGGTGGACATGTTAATTGCATTATTTAGATCATCAAATATAAATTCACCTGGAATGGATATTTGAAGCACTCCAGCAAATATGACCTAATCTGAAACACAATACACCGCTAGAGCACAATTCAGTAAAATTAAAAATAAATACGTAGTACCTAGTTTTTTTATTTGCGATACAATAAAAAAATCATTACAAAAAATGGATACATTATTTTATCATTCGATCAAAGGCTGTCAACATGTTCCATTTTTAACGCCCGACGGAAAAAGAGGGGTATTATGAGTCGCGGGTGTTTGTGTATTTATTTACCTATTTGTGTATTATATGTTTGTCTGTCTGCACAGACAGACAAACAAATACACAATATAATATGAGCTATGATGGTGCCATTCGTGCATAAACGGATGAACCGATTATGATATAATTGTTTGAAAGGTGAGTTTATCGAGAGTATTTTCAGCTATGTTGCATAAAATCACAGCTAAGAACACTCTCGTTCACTTCTCGTTTTGCTGTTTGAACCGGGGTATTTTCACAAGAACGTGTTCGATTGATTGTCGATCGAAGCGTGTCTACGTCTAGATACATAATGTAGTTTAAAAAGCATGAAATAAAAAAGTGTTTTAAATTTTACTTGTTAAAAATATTGTCAGCGAGCATCACTAGTGGACACAGCCTCATAATCCGTGCAACACACTACAACAAAAAGTACACTTACGTTCACGGATTTCCTAAATTAAAAACTGCCATATCGAATCCGGATATGACGTAATATTGATATTTGATAAGACATTTTGTTTTTTTTTTGTGTGTGAGCTCTGATTATCCTTATAGGGAGGTAGCCATTCAGTTTGATGAGGTAATACGCGGCAAATAATGTTGTGAGGTTTCGTGTCTCGAAAAGAAAATTGTCTGGTCGGTTTTTGATAGGTGTATCTAAGTGTAATGGTGTTGTTTGTGGGACTTGATGTTAAATACTTATCTATGTTATGTGTATTGAAATAAATAGAATATGGTAGATAGTTCAAATACGATGAGTCACTTAATGTACTCGTATGTAAGGATCGTAACAGTTGGCGATCTATAGTTTCTCCCTACCCCTAAGGGAATGGGTTCAGTATATGTTTATATGATTCACATCATTTAGAAGTGCGTCAAAGTGTCAACACAAGTTAATAACGACATCTTCTATGCATTACTGTTGTTTGGAAATACACTGGTGTTCATAACTTAGTACCACACTTTTAAAATTTCATTTTTTTCTAATCTATGTAAGTTAGAGTTTTGAAATAAAAAACGTTTTAGATCAGTATCGATCTATCACGCATATTTACTAAATATGGCCTGCCTACAAATCAAGGATCTCTTGAGCATACCTTTCCCCAGTCAAGGTGCCATTTTCTATGGCTACTAATTCTTTGCGATCTTCTAAAGAGATATGCACCCAAGATATAGCCCATACGTGTACAGAGCCTCCACCATATTGGACTGTTTCTGTGAAGACGGCTTAAATGTTTGGCTCACCAGCTCGGTTATACACTCTTCGCCTTCCATTGGAAGTGAATAGTGAGAATCGTGACTCTTCTTCTTATTCGTTGTCTTAATATTTACTGAAGGTCGTGCCCGTTTCGGAAAGCCTTGACTGAGTCATTAATGAGCTGCTTCTAAGCCTCTCTGTCTACAGCTCTTCTCAGGACAGTGTTTACCGTGAGTCCCGTAATCGCCCTGATCTGGTGTGCGTGTTGATGAAACTATCGGGTGGGTGAGCGTCCGCGTGGCCTTGTCCCATACACTTTTCCCACAACAACCAGTTTCTCCAGGTTATTTGGTTGTCTCCGGGCGATGTGACCAAAGTAATTCAGGACTCTTTGAAAGCAGATCGTGGAGAGTCTCGTTTTGATGTTCATCTGTTCGAAAATGGATTTAATCGTGCGTTTTTATTTCCAGCACTACATTTTAAAAGGATCAATCCTTCTTCGATCCACCGAGCTAATCGGTCAAGATTTGAAGCTGTTAAGAAAAATCGATATTATCTGGGTTCTATCGAGTCTCTTCTTGGTGTTATTAGAGATGTTCCTATTTTTTTGTTTTTGTTTTGTTTTTGGATCCTTGAAATCTTGCTCATTGCAGTTTTGGCCATTTGTGTACGATTCCGAATTTCCCTATCGCAGTCCCCCTGATCACTGATCATGGAGTCCAGATACACGAACTCCTTCACGAACTCTAGATCTACAAGATTGTATGCGATTAGTCCAGCTCTGTCTAAGATCGAATCAAGACTTTAGTCTTCGACTTGTTGATCGATGGTCCTATCATTTCACTCTCACGCTAAATCTTTACAAATTGATCAGCAAGTTCGCGCTCCGAAGACGCAAACAATGTGGTGCATATCGGAGATTGCTGACCTTATTGCCCCCTATCGCCATGCCTGGGGAGTGGGAGAGCCCACTTTTCGAAGGGTCGCCTGATGTATTCGCCATAGAGGTAGAAAAGAAGTGGAGACAGAATACATCCTTGGCATACTCTTTTCTCTGGCTTTTAAGGCCCGACACCACATTTTTGACCCTGACCATCGACTCTCCATCCTCGTATAAGTTTGCTATCAAAGTTGTCAAGTGCGAAGATACTCCCATTTCCCTGAGTATTCTATATAGGCAGTCCCACCTCACACAATCAAATGCCTTGGAGAAGTCGATAAAACACAACAGCATTGGATCATTAAACTCGCGGCACTTATGTATCATTTGCCTCATATTCTGAATTTTCTCTCTTGCCTCAACCCTTAACAAAACCAAACTTGGTATTTTCGCTGTAGATAGGATTAAAGCCGTCCGTCAACTATGCAGAGCAATATCTTGCTAGCATGGGATATGAGGGCCACTGTCCGGTAGTACTTGCATTTCTTGGTTGACCCTTCTTTCTGCAGCGGTATCAGGAGAGATTCCTTCCAGTCCAGCCATCTACCTGTTCTCCAAAACTGGTTACACAGATTACGTAAAAGTCTTACACCTCCGTCTCCAAGACCCTTCAGCTCTTTGGCGAAAATGCTAACTATTTCAGCCGACTTATTAAGCTTTGTCAGCGCACCTATCACTTCTGATTCCAGGATGTCCGGCTCCAAGAAAAGATTTTCAAACAGGATTACCAGCTCATCAGATGTCCCCGTATCCTCGTATAGGCTCTCACAGTACAACCTCTCTTGAGTTCGTTCTGAATCGTTTCTGGCTGTTAGTAGATGGTTTCTTTACTTGGTCGTCATCCATTTCTCGTCACATATCGACACCTTTTTTGGACGATCAAAATACTGACGTTTAACTTCAGTACTATCTGTTTAGCTCTCATCCAGTTTATGTCTAAGTCAACATTGGGGTCCACTTCAATCTTTTCGGCTTTCTAGCTAAAGTTTTCTTTAAAAGCGGTTACGGCGTGGACACACATCAAAACGGCGCAGGCGCTACCACCGCGAAATGGCACAGCTCGCGGCACGGCGTCATGCCGCGGTATGGTGCCGTTATGCCGTGCACGGTGCAATTATGTCGTGCACGGTGCACCGCGCCGCTACCATCGGTTCAAACGTGTCAAACTTGCAGTTTTTGTTTAGATTTGGACCGGGAACGGCAGATTAATTAATTTACAAGATAACGTCGATATTTTCAGCCATTTTTTTGTACTATTACTTGTCAGCAAAAGACCAACTGCCGTATGCCGAATGAGTGCACGCCGTGAGCGCGGCGCACCATACAAGGTTTCGAGCCATGTGCCGCGCCCTACACCACGCAACGCGCTGTGCCTTTAGTGCTTATGTGTCCGGGCCCTAAGTATCGATTGGGAGGGTCGGTTTTGCTGCTCTTTATCTTGATGGTCACTTCTGCAACTAAAAGCTTGTAATCACTTCCGCAGTCGGCTTCAGAGTACGACTTGGTGTTGCTAATGCAGGATTTCCATCGCTTTTCGACTGTCATTAAGTCGATTTGGTTTCTACAGCGGTCTCCTCGCATCACTTAAGTGTATAGACGTCGTGGATGGTTCTAAAAACAGGTGTTCATGATAGTGAGAGAGTTTTCGGCGCCCAATTGAATTCACATCTCACCTCTATCATTTCCATTCCAAAACCCGTATTTCCCTACTACGTCTCTTAGATAGTTCTCACGAGCTGTTGATCAGACTTTTGCGTTAAGGTCTTGCATCAAAAGAGTGTTAATCTCTTCTGGGGAAGCTTAGAGTGTCCTCCGGCAATCTATAAAACACCACGATTTCCGTTTTCGACGACTAAAAAATTGGTGAATACACTACAACAAGGTTCATGAGACATGGTTTTGTGTTAATTCTTATGGTCATTATTCGGTCACTTACTGGATAATATCCGAGAACAGATTTCTTGATCAGTGAAGATACTATGACGGCTACACCATTTTTACTTTTATTTTTTTATTTGTGATGGGTTTGCTCTTGACTCTACTCTTTATTTTTACGGGAAGAGAATGCAGTGGTTTCGCCCTGCCTTCTGAATCAGTAATTTTTGGGGCTATTTGGGCCCCAAGTATGCTGACACCCCTTCTATCTGGTTTCCCAAGCAGCTGCCACAGCTCGGTCGTCATTGCCTCGTTAGGTGACTAGTAGGGAGCACCACGAACGCTACAGGGCTGTCGTCCCTTATTGCTTTGTTCCTAACACAGTGGCGACAATATAGCGGTCTTCTCGAGTACAAGTGCACCAGTTTCTTCGTATCTTCGCGTTACCTGCCGGACCGACCTTTTTGTTACACCCACCATTCTTGCAGTACGACGCATACTGATGCCTAATTTCAGACAAGCCATGAGTCACGCACATTCTTCAGGTGAAAGAGGCATGATAAGTAAAGTTTACGTGCTTTAGATAGCAACTTGAAAAGCAGTGTTTTTGTTTATAAAGTTTCTTCAGCCATTCCTTCGAAAAAAGTTATCGACTCTAAAGTTTTTTCAAACCTGCTTTAAAAATAAAACCCAATTATTATTTTGTTTTACAGGTTTGACGCGGATGACCTGACTTTTCAACAAGCTTGGCAAAAACAAGAATTGCCAATGCATTAAAACTTAAAAGTCACCCTGTATCTTACTTTTATTTAGACGAAAAATAATTCTATGAAAGAGGAAATTGCCCTCTTTACAAAACATATAATCTTTATTAAATATAATAACGTGGCTTTTCTGCCCGCTCTGTATAGACCTCATTATTTCTATGGTAAATACATGAAATAAAATTATAATAAAAGGATCACTAAAGAAAATTACCTTGCTCAAAATGTGATATGATATTTATCTTTTATTTACGCGAAGAACCTTTAATATCATATCACATGCCGTGTAGGTTTGTGGCACAAAAGGTCACCATTTCGCTAGTCGTGATGTAACGGCTAGGTCTGCGCTAAGAAAAACAGCTGGACAAGTTAATACATATAATTAGAACTAAGACAGAAGAGTACAGCAAGGGTGTGGGTAATCAATGTCACAAAAGTCTGAACAGATAACTAACACACACTGTTGATAGGTAGGAAAGGTACCGTCCCTTGGCAGCACGCGGCAGACGCGGCGGCCTGTCAGCACAGGCTCGGCGTTAGGCCTCCGGAACTGTAGTTGCTCGGCGGGCTCGGCTAGCGTGGCAGTAGGCAGCAGTCAGGCAGGCCAAGGCCTTGGCAGCGTGCGTAGGAAGCGTGCAGGGCGCTGGTTCCGGCTAGCGTGGCGGTAGGCCGCAACCGGGCAGGCCAAGACCTGGGCAGCGTGCGTAGGTAGCGTGCAGGGAGCGAGTAACATGCAGCAGTAGGCAAGGGGTCCAGCTCTCAGCCCGTACGAAGAGCCCTGAAAGCACCATATGGTGCGCATATTAGATGCGGTGCAATTAGCAGCAAGCCGCATGCGATGTACCAGCTTCTTCCCCTTTTTAAGCCAAGGAACGGTAGGAAGCATTGTAGGTGAAAGTTCAGCACATCGCAGCGGTTTACAGGTAAGAAACTTGCAATCATAGCAAGCACGTTGACAGATGCAACATTAGGTTAAGTATGAACACGCTAGCATTTATAACCATAAGTAAACGTGATCACTTACAATAAAACACGGAGGCACACCCCGATGCAGTAGGAATACAGACTCATTGCAAATTCCTTTGTCCCGGACGACCCTTAGCCACGCGTCCAACATGACAGCGCTAATCAGATATTAAATAGGTTATGGAATCAATATTGGTCGTCCGGCACAGAGAATCGGGTACAATCATTAACCTAATGTAGAACTCACCCTAGATCGGGGCACATAGAGTCGTGAGGATCGAAAGATAGTTATTCAGCTAAGTGAGCAGAACTGAAATGACCGAGACACAGCGTTCCGGAAAATTGGAGTTGTTTCGTGTTTTAGAGATGTGGCTATGAACCGTAACATTTTACTAATCTTGATATTTAGTATCACTCGACTATTTTCAGTTGAGATCCTCACAACGCTACAGTGAGTGTGAGTAAAATGTGAGTGACAAACACTGCTTCACTTTTGATAAAAGCATATGGCAAGCGGTCCAGTTAGGTAGGGCTAACTTTGAGAAAGAGGTAAACCGTCGAATCGGACTCGGCATGGCGGCGTTCGGGAAATTGGTGGTAACTTCTCGTCTAATATACCACAGTGTCTTAAGACGAAAATCTATGATGACCAGTGTATGTTGCTTACGGAACTGAGACGTGGCCAATCACAATGGACCTCCTCAGAAGGTTTAAAGTCACCCAAATAAAAAGATGGCTTTGCTTGGAATTTCTTTGCGTGATCGCATCAGAAACAAGGATATCTGCAGGAAGACCAAAGTTACCGACATAACCCGAAGAATTACGAAACTAAAATGGCAGTGGACAGGCCACATTACTCTCAAAACGGATGGTCGACGGCCGAAAAGTTCTGGATTGGCGACCGCGAAGCGGAAGACGCTGCATTGTAAGGCCTCTCACTAGGTGGACTGATGGCTTGTTTACGGTTGCGGAAACTTGGTGGATGCGAGACGCACGAAATCGGTTAATATGGCCATGTTGGATATATGGTTAATATTTCACTTGATGGTAAGCGATGATATTGTCGACGAAGAATTACGCTTGTCTAGAAAAAACCTATTCACTCTTGAATTAAAGACCCCTAGATTGTAGCTGTCGGGAAAAACAGACTCCGGCAGGGTATTCCACTCCTTAGCTGTACGCATAATAAAAGTGTTCCCAAAACGTTTTTCGCGTATGGGTGGGATGTCCACCTTGTACCGATGGCACATTGCCGTACGTCTGGTAGTCAGATGATGAAACGGGCTAGGTGGAATTAGATCATGCAATTCCATTGCACACTCGCAGAAATGTAACCGATAATAAACCGACAAGCTCTCGGCAACTCGGCAACGATGATTAAGGCTCTGGATTTTTGTCTTGACGCGTGCTTCATTGCTTATGAGCCTCTTGGCCTGCTTGGACTCTAGTGCATCAAGCTGGTATTTGGCAGATCCGTCCCAGAGATGAGTACAGTTCTCCAAGCATGATCGAACTTGCGCTTGATACAAGTAAAGCAGCTGTTCCGGCGTGAAGTATCATCTCACCTTTGCAAGGATCCACAACACAACAAGAGAAAAAAAAGCTGAACAGCGGCAGCAGTCTCTCTCACGTAAGGTGCACCTCAGCAACATCCGAGGTCTGCACTTTAACCTTGTCGCAGTCCATCACCACCTCGAGACTGAGAAACTAGCACTTTTGTTCCTTACGGAGACGCAGATCGGATGCCCGTCAGACGTGGCGTACCTATCTTACCCAGGGTTTACCCTGGAGCACATGTTCAAGCCACGCGCTGGTGGTCGCGTGCATGTACGCCCGGGACGAAATCTGCTATCGGCGTCTCCGTGACCTTGAAGACTCAAATTACTCAGTGCTATGGGCCCTAGTGGACACAGGTCTGGATAAGATCATCTATGCCTGTGTCTACCGATCGCATAGCGGTGATCTGGAGATAACCAGGCTCACACAGTACTTGAGTGAGGCGGCTGATGTGGCTCAGCTACGATACCCCTCCGCCCAACTACTGTTACTGGGGGACTTTAATGCCCACCACCAGGAGGCTGGCTCTTCCCATACCAGTGCACTGACCACGCTGGACGAGAGATGCGAAATCTTTCGATTGCATTAAACCTCACCCAGCTGGTCCAAGGGGCTACGAGGGTGCCGGATGTTGATTCACATACAGCCAATTGCTTGGACCTTCTGCTGACAACTGATCCAGACCGATACTCAGTGTCGGTATCATCACCTTTGGGTAGTTCTGACCACTGTCTGGTGAAGTCTGTATCCTCCCCGCCCGATTCCAGCCCAAGAGGAACCCGGCGGGTTCGGCGGTACAAGTCAGCAGATTGGGATGGTATGCGAACTTTCTTCGCATGCTATCCTTGGCGGCCCACTTGCTTCTCTTCGGATGACCCATCGTCATGCGCTGACGCAGTGACCGATGTGTTGCGTCAGGGGATGGAGTACTACATTCCGTTCTCTGACGTAACTGTGTCCAGCGTTGACCGTCCATGGTTTGGTGCCGAGTGTGACCGCGCAAACGTGATTAAACACAAGACGTACCTAGCATGGGTCGACGCCCGTGTGCGCAAGGCAAGGGACGTGAGTCAGAAGAAGAGAGCCGTCAACAGGGCTGCCAAGTCCTGCAAAAAGGCGATGCGAAGGGCACGGTTTGACCACATAAGCAGGATCGGGGAGAAACTTGCTTCACACCCCGCAGGTAGCAAGGCGTTTTGGTCCCTGGCTAAATCGGTTGAATCAAACTTCTGTCGCCCCTCATTACCACCACTGCTGGGACCCGACGGGTCTCTGGCCCACTCCGCTGAGGAAAAGGCAAACTTGTTTGCCTCCCTCTTTGCGGAATCTTCGCGTGAATACTGATGGCACGCAGCCCCCTCCTTCTGCTGTTCGATGTGAGACGAGTATGTCGGACATTCGCATCTATCAGAGGGAGGTCTGTAGGGTGCTGCGTAACCTTGACGTGAACAAGGCTAGTGGCCCGGACGGGATACCAGCAATTGTACTTAAAACTTGTGCGCCTGAATTGTCTCCTATCATGACACGCCTATATCACCTTTCGATGGTGACTGGAAAAGTGCCGAAGGCATGGAAGCAAGCTAACGTTCAGCCCGTGCCCAAGAAGGGTAGTCGAGCTGACCCGGCCAACTACAGACCCATATCAGTAACGTCAATCCTCTGTAAGAGTATGGAACGTGTATTGAATAATAAGCTCCTGGCATACCTAGAAGACAACGACCTCCTTAGTGACCGCCAATACGGCTTCCACCGAAACCGGTCAACTGGGGCTCTTCTAGCGTATGCCATCCACATCTGGAGTGAGGCCATCGAGAAACACGGGGAGGCGCTTGCTGTCTCCCTTGACATATCGAAGGCCTTTGATAGGGTCTGGCATGAGAGCCTTATTGGTAAGCTTCCTTCCTTCGGTCTGCCTAGTGGTCTGTGTGACTGGATTGCAGACTTCCTGAGGGATCGGTCCATCCGAGTGTTAATTGATGGCTGCTCGTCCGATCAGTTAGGTATTAACGCCGGAGTCCCTCAGGGGTCAGAGCTCTCGGCAACATTGTTCTTGCTGCACATTAATGACCTGCTAAAACCCGGAACCTTTGGGTATGCAGACGGCAGCACTGTTGCTGAGAGATATGTGTCTAGCGCACGGGCTACCGGGCCTAAAATTCGGTCTCTTCGGGAGGCCATGGTTGAGCGCTTGAACCTGTCTTTGGAGGCAGTCTCTGAATGGAGCAATGCCAATCTAGTCAGTTTAAATGCTGCTAAGACCCAGGCGTGTCTTTTTTCCGCAAAAAAGAGCCAATTCCACCTGGCTCGACTTTCTTGGTGTTACGTTGACATCGACCCTCAATTATGGTCCATTCATTGAGGCAAAGGCTCAATTGGCTGCAAAAAAGTTGGGGATCCTTGCGAAGGTGAGACGGTACTTCACGCGTGAACAGCTGCTTAACTTGTATAAAGCGCAAGTTCGGTCATGAGTACTGCTCTCACCTCTGGGACGGATCTGCCAGGTACCAACTAGATGCACTTGAGTCGATTGACAGACGGGCCAAGAGACTTATCGGCAACGATGTGCTGGTCAACTCAAAGCTCCAGAGCCTTGAACACCGACGACGAGTTGCCAGCCTGTCGGTAATCTATCGGTTACATGTCGGAGAGTGTGCGATGAAACTGCACAATTTGATTCCGCCTAGCCCTTTCCATCATCGGACTACAAGACGCACGGCATTGCGCCATCAGTACATGATGGATACCCATACGCACAAAGCGTTTTGAAAATACTTTCATTGTGCGTACAGCTAAGGAGTGGAATTCCCTACCCGCGTCTTTGTTTCCTGATAGCTACAACCTAGGGGTCTTTAATTCAAGAGTGAATAGGTATTTTCTAGACAAGCGTAATTCTTCGTTGACAATATCATCTAATTCTAACTTCAGTTGCGAGGTTGGATTTTCTAACTCCGTCTTCAGTTCCCAGTTAGTCCTTCTTTAGTAAACTAAAGAAACTAAAGAAGGACTAACCTATTCACTCTTGACTTAAAAGTCAAGAGTGAATAGGTTGCTTCTAGGCAAGCGTGTTTCACCTTCGACCACATCATCACTTAACATCAGGCAAGATAGTGGTCAAACGCGAGCCTATAACAAAAAATAAATATAAAAAAAACGTTTTGGCAGTCAGCTGAGCCTTTGCCTCAATTTATGGGCCAAAATTAAGAGTCGATTTCAACGTAACGTCAAGAAGCTACAAAAGGGTCCGTTATTGGCACGGTCACACCTCGGAAAGTTGGAACCGGGTGAAATTGGCCCCTTTTAGCGAAAAAAAGTCACGCCTGGGTTTTAGCAGCATTAAACCTGACCAGATTGGCATAGCCTTATTTGGAGACTACCTGCAAAGACAGGTTCAAACGGTCCACCATGATCTTACGGAGGGACTGGATCTGCGGCCCGGTAGCCCTTGCGTTGGACAAGTATCTCTCAGCAACTGTATGGTTCAGGCCATGAGTTAGTCCGTTGATGGTACGATGCGATAGGGCATGGGAAGCAGTCACCTCTTTCTGCGAAGAGGTAATGCTCGCGAAGGAGGTGGCGGAACACGTGAGGGAGACGCAACGGAGACGCCCTCACGCCCCTAGCCACCGCAGGAGACGCCCTGGGCGTCGGGAGTCACAAGCCGATTCCCGGCCAACGTAGGCGCCGGCTTGCGTACGACGATTAATGGGTAGCTCCTCATCCGATAAGGACCAAGCCCAAGTCGACGGCGCGTAGTATTCCACGCGCGCCTCATGGAGATATCAGCAAAACTGACGGGGTCCGCTAGGGCCGGATGCCTGCCTGAGTCGCGAATAAACTTGAAAGAGAGTTACCGCGGCCCTGGATCAAGCAACTGAAGAAACACCGGTGGGTTATAGTCAGTAAAAGTCTGCCCGCCTCACTCAGAGCGAGGGAAGTCATTGGATTTTTTCCCAACCCAAAAAAGGTAGATATCTCGTTAAAAGGATGCAGGCTCATTCATTAATTTTTCCACAGCCCAATATATTTCAACCTCAGTTTCGATTGCACAACAATAAAAAACGCGACTACTTAAAAAGCACAAGTCGGAGGATACATAGTCGCAAGCTGACTGAACAAAACCAGATCTATCCTCCGACTGCACAGCATAATTTCTTCTTGTTTACGTCTTTTTAGTTCGCTTTTAAAGCAGTCGGGTTTTTTTTAATTTTAAATTAATTTTTTTATTTATAGCTTTTAGGTTACTTTTTTTTCGAGTAAGGTATATTTAAACATGCAATTATTATATAGTTTTGAAATCACCTCTTAAAATACTTTGTTTTGATACCCCACACGATGGGTTTGGAAGAAAAAAAAATGGGCCCTCACAATATGGCTCCCAAAATCCGCCATTTTTCTATTTACCAATTTTAATGTAGCCAGTGACACTCGCAAGGTTAAGACGAATCGATTGACGTAAGAATCATCAAAATCAGCCAATGCGTTTGGTCTCTGGAACGCCACATAGGAACAAACATACATACATACATAGACTGATAAACACATTACCCTCCTTCGACAGTCGGGTAAAAATATAAAGAAGATGGTACAATTATTCTATATTCAATAATTTCGTTATGTGTTCAAATATAAATATGCATAAGGTAGCGGGTATTTTTCTGGACCTCAGTTCTGCCTTCGACACGGTGGACCATGGTATTTTGTTGGCCAAACTGGAACATTACGGTATACGGGAGAATGTCCTAAAGCTATTTAGATCTTATCTACACAACAGACGTCAATTCATAGAGATAAAGTCAGTAGTGGATGGAGAGGAGAAGATATTTAACTCGAATCTAATGACAGTAACTCGTGGCGTCCCTCAGGGATCAGTTTTGGGTCCTATCTTTTTCATTATATTTCTGAATGATCTAATTGAGTATATAAAAAAGTGCATGATGGACACGAGTCTTATTATTTTTGCAGATGACACTAATGCAATTGTGTCTGCAGATAACATGAATAATTTAGAATTAAAAATTAATAACATGTTTAAAGCTTTTGAACACTGGTTTGGCACAAATAATTTAAAACTGAATGTTAATAAAACTAAGTGTGTGTTATTCAAGTCGAACGTTCGGAAAAATGTTGGCCTTGAGGTTATGTCTTGTGGTAACAAAGTAGAAGTAGTAGAACACGTCAAATTCCTGGGTGTGTACATTGACTCATTGCTAAGCTGGAAGGCTGAGATATTGTCTGTAACAAAAGCTATCAGCTCCGCATGCTATGCAATCAGAAGCCTGAGGGACGAACTAACTTTGGCCCAGCTTCGGATGGTGTACTTTGCTCTGGTTGAGTCTAAACTCAGATATAGCATTGAGTTTTGGGGCAATAGTTACAGGTACAACGTCCACTCAGCGTTTGTCTTTCAGAAACGAGCCTTAAGGACTATGCTCCGCTTAAAACAGACAGAATCTTGCAGGGACCATTTTAACAGACTTAAAATTTTGACGGTGCCATGCCTCTATGTTCTAGTATTGCTTACCAATTTTCATAAGAACCTGCACAATTTCGAAAGCTATGAGCAAAGACTAGCTA